>JZLH01S0549769.1:45444-77764 GCA_001188425.1 Eucidaris tribuloides
GAATTGTGTACTTATAGTCAATGTTTAATGCCTCACATACCGGTGCTGCAGAAGCTCTCACCTGATGTGCACAAGGATTGAATCCTCAGCATGCTCAGAGAAGATGTAATATCAATTTTGTGGCAAAACAGACAAAAATGAAGCAATGATTCAGAAGTATCCCCTAAAAAAGGAGAAAACGTCATGTTCGCAAGATGAACTGTGTGAACTGAAGAAAATGGCATTTTCTTGTTTTTGAAGGGGTAGGGTGGGTTGTATCAGAATCATTGCTTCATTTTTGCTACATTCTAAATCCTCATCATGCTCAGAGAAGAGCTTATATCAATTCTGTGACAAGAAAGACAAAATAAAGCAAAAATTCAGGTACAATTACCAACCCCTTACCCCTGAAAAAGAAGAAAATGCATTTTTTTTTTAAATTCACAGTTCATCTTGCAAACATGACATTCTCTTCTTTTTATGGGGGTATATCTGAATCAGTGCTTCATTTTTGTCTTTTTTTGTCACAAAATTGATATTAGTTCTTCTCTGAGCATACTGAGGATTCAATCCTTGTGCACATCAGTTGAGAGCTTCTGCAGCACCGGTATGTGAGGCATTAAACATTGATTATAAGAACACAATTCTGTGCGCAAATGCATTTTCGGCCGATTGCACAAAAGCGGGTTGTACTCACTCATGCGTGAAATACTTTCAATACCAACAGTGTCATCAGATAGCTTAGGTCCAAGGTAAAATATTCATATCAAAAAATAATCTCAAAATCACGAAAATAATTTTTAATATATTTTTTTCTAAGTGTCTACTTTTTTTTGATACACGCTGTATAGTCACTTGATTACAATCGTGCGGTCGTTTTGTTTGTGGATGTGTT
The DNA here is from genome assembly GCA_001188425.1 of Eucidaris tribuloides. Lineage (NCBI taxonomy): Eukaryota > Metazoa > Echinodermata > Echinoidea > Cidaroida > Cidaridae > Eucidaris > Eucidaris tribuloides. The sequence goes on from JZLH01S0549769.1 coordinate 46,319, forward strand.
TGTCCGTCCTTTATACACGCTCCGAAATCATTCTTGGAATCAGTTTGTATGAAGGATAAGGATCGACTGGTCAGCTTCACGCACGAAAGGTCAACGTCATTTGACTTTAGACAGATAAAAGGGGAAAACAATGAAGTAAACAGGAAAGAAGACATAGAAAATGAAGGAAACTATACAACACAAGAGATAGGGAGAAAAAGGACATGGAAACAGAATTTATGCAGTTTACGTCGGCAACTTTAGTTTGCCTCATAATGTATTTTTGGATAGAATTGTACATGTTTGTATATTTTTAAAAAAAATCACGAACACTGATAAAATGGACTAACTTGTTCATCATAACTGGATGAAGAAACTGTTCTTTGTTCATTTATTATATACTTAAAGGGAGAAGGCGCCGGCAACTAACAGGTATACTTTAAGAAAACATTTGAGTTCTTGCCAACCAATCAGATCGCACGTACACATTACTGAAACTGACCAAGCATGACCGATGCATGCCACCCGACGTGTGTTAGTCACGCCGTAGTAATGTATGCACTGTTTGAATCGATAATCTCCTCCCCCCTATGAAGCCCTTATTTAGGCTGTCTTTATCACCATCTCACAATACTCTCAATGCCTCTTTATTACTTAACTTATGCCTGTTAGTTGCTGGCGCCTTCTCCCTTTAATAATAATACTTATGTTATTGATTTTATTGTATGTTATTGATTTTATTGTATGTAATATGAATCTATTTGTGATGTATTCACTCATTGTTAAAAAAATGTTTCAAATTAAAATCAAATTTAAAAACATATATTATGTGAATTCATATTTCAACATAGATATTTTAACATCAACATTTATCAAAACACCACGGCTCTGTCTTAGATCGTCACGGAGTGAACACAGATCTAGTCCAATATACGAGGCAACAGAATGTCAATCATGTAAAAAAGTAAGGTTTATATTGTACATGAGGTCGCACTATATGAAAGTAACGAAGGAATAATGAAATGAAAGAACGGACGGATGGATGGATGGAAGAAAAAAGAAGGAAAGAAGCAAGAAAACATGCAAATAAAGATGTAAAGAAGAAAACTAAAAGTTGCACACAACAAAAAAGTAACTACCCCCTTTTTCAAACAACCATAACTTTTAAACGAAATGAATTTCAGCAAAATAATTTGGCAGGAGTATTTCTACGTTTATTAACTAACATCTGTGGGAAAATGTGAATGATCAGTCGAGCCATGCATGAGTGAGCATTCATTAAAGGCAAAAATGTCACTTTTCAAAAGTCACAGGAGTCATCTCTTATGCCAAAATAATGGTAAATAATGAAATTTTTTGCTTTGTTCATAAAGTGTGCTGATTCAACTTTGACATGGTTACCTCTTATGTTCGTAAAACATGTAAAGATACGTTTTGCTGAAAACTACCGGATTTCAGTTTTTTCAATAAACTTAATGGATTTTCCAATTTCAAAATAGAGAAATGTGCAAATTTTTATATTGAGCTCATTGAAGCGTAAAATGCCAAGGGGGAGTGTAAGGGGTCAATCAATAGATGATTAACATAAATAGCGCTCGATCATTCACCAGAAACAAAATTTGTCAAAATCCTGCATCACAAATCCCTCAAAATGACCCTTGCGACTTTTGAAAAGTGACATTTTTGCCTTTAATTCATGCTCACTCGTGCATGGCTCGACGGATCAATCACATTTTCATATATAAGTTAGTCAATGTGTGTACAAATACTCCTGCCAAATTATTTTGCTAAAACTTATTTCGTTAAAAAGTTATGGCAGTTTGAAAAAGGGGGTAGTTACTTTTTTGTTGTGTTTAGAATGAAAACAAGGAAAACGAAATGTGGGTGTGAGCTTCCTATAATATGAATACATTACACGTACGTACATTATACTTATTACTTCTCAAAATTGCGTCTAATGACAACAATAACTGGTATTTGAGATCCATCTTCCTCGTTATTGAAAAAAGCAATCGTTCGCCAACGATACACGTCTCTTCCTGGCCTATTAAAAAAAAGTTGCATGTTTGTTTATACGAGACAAAATTATCGCTGCTTCTGCATGTAAATGAGTCAGCGTGTGTGTGTAGTTGAATGCACGTTTTTGTTTTTTCTCACTGTCTAAATTGATGGCGTTGTGTGTAAACATATCAATATAGTGATCTTTCAAACAAAGGAATGGATTTCTAAGGTCAACGAGCCCACACACACATTCAATTAATCATAGTTATCATAATTCAGTTTTTAAAATCAGCGTACAGGACGAACACTTACCTACTGTTCTCATGTTGCAGGAGATAAAGAATTAGAAGCAGTAGTAGCAGCAGCAGTAGAAGAAGAAGAAGTAGTAGTAGTAGTAGTAGTAGTAGTAGTAGTAGTAGTAGTAGTAGTAGTAGTAGTAGTAATAGTGGTAGTGGTAGTAGTAGCAGTAGTAGTAGTAGTAGAAGTAGTAGTAGTAGCAACAGTAACAGTAGTTATAGTAGTGGTATGAGTAGGAGTAGTCGTCGTATAGCCTTAGTAGTAGTAGTAGTAGTAGTAGTAGTAGTAGTTGTTGTTGCTGTAGTAGTAGCAGTGGTTGTTGTAATATAAGTAATAGCCGTAATAGTAGTAGTAGTAGTAGTAGTAGTAGTAGTAGTAGTAGTAGTAGTAGTAGTAGTGTAGGCTAGTAGTAGTAGTAGTAGTAGTAGTAGTAGTAGTCGTGGTAGTAGTAGTAGTAGTAGTAGTAGTAGTAGTAGTAGTATAGTAGTAGTAGTAGTAGTAGTAGTAGTATAGTAGTAGTAGTAGTCGTGGTAGTAGTCGTCGTCAAAGTAGTAGTAGTAGTAGTAGTAGTAGCAAAGGTTCTTATCGATGGTAACATTTAGTTAAAGGCCACTTCAGGATAAGACGCGACAAGAGGTGCAGGAACAAGGGGGAATTGTCGTTCAATAACTCAATTGTAAACAGAACAGTAATCATTCAAATGTTCCAGGAACGAAGAGCATTGTCACATATTTGCTATTGGTACATTTTCTCTTCATCATATATCTTGCGTATAAGTTTCAGGGGGTGCTTCGAGCATTGAGTATAAAGTATCACAAAAGATATCACTTTCTCTGTTTTTGAAGATTATTGTACATTGAAAGATACATAAAATGGAACTCCAGTGCCTTTCCTTTTGTTTCTCTTTCTTTCTCAGAAAATTGTACAACTCATTCCTTTTTAAGACCGCAAAGGTTGATGGCATCGTTGGTGCACTTTCACTGTGACTAGTCATAATGAAGAGAACACTTCAGTAGTATAAAACACATAAATCATAATGTGAGTTTCAATCATAGTGTGTGTGTGTGTGTGTGTGTGTGTGTGTGTGTGTGTGTGTGTGTGTGTGTGTTGTGTGTGTGTGTGTGTGTGTGTGTGTATGTGTGTGTATGTGTGTGTGAGATGGTGTGTGTGTGTGTGTGTGTGTGTGTGTATGTGTGTCTGTCTGTCTGTCTGTCTGTCTGTCTGTGCGCGCGCGTGTGTGTGTGTCATAGTTTAAAGAGACGCGAATCCACTTAGGTTGTACAAGAGAAACACATTTTTCTTTGCACAAGTTTACATTCATATTTCTCTGTCCCCCTTATCCACAATGTTTTAATTAAATTTGTCCCGAATCATCCAGCATATGAAAATTTTTATATTGAGTCCAATAATTAAAAAAAAAAAATCTCCTTCACTGGTTGCCATTCATGGTGTGTGGACATCACAGGAAAAAAAAAACCCTCTGGAACATTCCGCGTGCATTTCTTTCTGCTGCAACAAACAAACCCTGGCAAGACATTTATAACGTGACTTATTTGCAACTTACGTGCAATTGAATAGGGACAAGGGGCCAAATAACTCAAATAAATAGACAAGGCCTTAAAACGATACTTAGAAAATGCAATTCCAATCAACCCCCATCGCATCCAGCCAAACAATAAGCCAAATTTAAGTCATGTCTTCCTTAACAATATTTTATGCACGGACAAGAACAAACAATAGGGGGAAATGACAAACGTAGAGTTTTAATTTTAATAGAGGTACATGGATCTAAATAGTCACCTTCTGTATCCAAAGCATGTTTACAATATCGTCCACACTTTGCAAAAATATGACAACTGGAAACGACTCTGATTATTATACTGCATTTCATCATATAGAGTAAAGTCATATTTTGCAACTCCAGCCCGTAGGGTGGTGGTGGGGAGGGGGGGGGGTGTACACCATTTGATATCTGCGTATCCGTATTTGACGTTATTCCAAAATTGCCTTTTTGACTGTATTTGAATGTGTTATATCTATGTAATATGATTATAATAATATTATTGTATTGTACGTTTGTGGTGGACCTGCCATGCATTCAGAATAGAACCATAGACCCGGTATATGTGTTAATATGATCTTTATCTTGAATTAAATAAAGACATGATTACAACAACATTAAAAAAATGATTTTTCGGCCCTGGATTTGTAAAAAGTAAAGGTTTATGCGAATCTTCATATCATGCATGAGTCTTAACCCATTTACATTACGTGCTTATTTTTGGGGTGAACAAAATTGAAATTAGGGGAAAAATAATAATGTTGGATGTTGGGAACTACAAGTAATGTTTCAACATTTTAGATCACTCTCCTTTAATTCTGCTGTGCCAAATGTGAAAATATGCACCACACTATACATACGATGTTCATAGAGCTGTTATTTCTCTGGCAGGATAACAGTTGAATTAAAGAGCTAATTTGAATGTGACGCAGATTCGGTATTATGAATGAAGATACATGGTTGTTACCCAGCGTCTGTTTGTAATTTAGCTTTTAAAATGCAGTGCGAGTTACACGATACGTCCACGAGTAGCTATTGAAGTGAATTACTTAGATTATTAAATTACCCAAGTTGGCTTTCTAAGCTATGGATAAAGTAAATGAAATTTATTCCACATATTAACAGTATTGTGCTAATGCAAGAAACGAACTTGGATAATGTTCCACGGTTATCGTAGGTGAAATAAGCGCACTCTAGTTTGCCGCGAGAGATTCAACATTCGTGCGAAAATGTTTCAAATCACGAATACCGTCATTCAAGTATGGTATTTTGCACTTTCTGAAGAACGTATCAATGTCGACCAGAGCCCCAGGTTAAATACTCATTGATATCGTTTGCCAAAGAGGCATAATCTATGAAGCAAGTAAACAGTTTGGATTACTACTGCCAACACCTCTGCTTGAAATGAAATATCTCGTACGTTTGAATAATTACCTTCAACATGGCGTGTGAATTGCTGAATTTTGCACTAAACCCGTCGAAATGTCGTGTCACTTTCTGCTTAAACCCAGCATAATGTTGCAAGAGATGGGGAGAGAAACATTAAATAGAAATATGATTCGAAGTATCAATAGCGAGGACTATTTTAATTTTCATGACGTTCACCCGTATTAACGACACAAAATTGTGTAGAGTGGCCACTCCTAGGCGACGCATTGTGAGCATATACGCGCGTCACGTGAAAAGAAAATGAAAGAAACTCGTATACACACACGAAGCTTGTAAACGTTTGTTGGAATGGGACTTGTTAGCGAATACATTTCTTGTTTAGTGGGGATTATTACGTCAGAAGGAACCATGCCATTTCATTCATTTTATTTTCGGTGAAACCAGCTCATAAAGCTTGTTACTACTACTACTACCACCACTACCACTACTACCACTACTACCTATACTACTACTACTACTACTTACTACTACTACTACACGCGACTACTACTTCCACTACTACTACTATACTACTACTACTACTACTCCTACTCACACCACTACTACACTGTACTACCTCTCAACTACTACTACCCACTACTACCACCTACTAGACCACTATACTACCACTACTCGACTACTACTACTACTACTACAATACTACTACTACTACTCTTACTACTAATACTACTTACCCACCACTACTACCACTACTACCGTACCCACTACTACTACTACACCACTACTGACTACTACATTACTACTACTACTACTACTACTACTACTAACTACTACTCACTACACTATACTACTGACTACCATCTACTACTACTACTACTACTTACTACTACTACTACTACTACTACTACTACTACACTATACTACTACTACTACTACTACTACCACTACTACTACTACCACTACTACTACTACTACTACTACTACCACTACTACTACTACTACTACTACTACTACTTCTACTACTACTTCCACCACTACTACTACTACCACACCACTACCACTTTTAATACAACTATCACACTACTACTACTACCACTACTACTACTATTAACTACTGCTACTACTACTACTTCTACTACTACTTACATCTACTTTTTCCTCTTCTTCCTCATCTCCCTCCTCCTTCTTCTTCTTCTTCTTCTTCTTCTTCTTCTTCTTCTTCTTCTTCTTCTTCTTCTTTCTTCTTCATTCTTCTTGTCCTCCTCCTCCTTCTCCTAATTCTAATGTCACTAATCAACCAGAACTACTTCTACATATATTGGTAAAACTAATTAATGTGTTTGCGTATATGTGTGCGCGTTTGTATGTATGTGTTTGTGTGTGACTGTGTGCGTGTATGTATGCGTACATGTAAGTGTGTTATTTTCGCGATGGTATGTTCGAGGTTTGTTTTATGTGTGTTCTCTGGCGTTAACACGACACCGCGTTCATTCACCTTGATTCATGACAAGAAAAGAGATGGGATGAGCACATTGCCACATATAAGAATTCGATTATGAAATTCGTTGACTCGTAAAATTTCGAGCTAAAATCGGAAGTTTCGCTGAATAATTTGTACCGACATTTGCGTTGAAAAAAAATACTACGAGATGCCAAGCAGTAGACATCACACTTTGTATATTATGCGATTTTTGAAAGCCTCTGACTTCATTTTTTTTCTTACTGGTACAGTAAGTCTTCTTTTTCGGTTTCCATTAGACGCAAATGGACAGACGCTTTTAAAGAAATTGTCAACGGTTGTGGTCTTCGTAACGTTTTCGCCTGCTATAACAAAACAGTAAGGCGGTGGCCCCGGGGGCCGTGTCATAAAATACCACTTAACTGACCCAAAGAAATTAGCCAGAATGACTGTTTATGGGATATTAAATTGAGAATTGTCTTGCTCGTGATTGGACTCTGGGCATATCGGAAACGTCTTAAAAGGAATGGAACATTTGGTGATTATAGTCCCAAAAGGGACCTAACTCCGCTCCGGTATAGCTTTGGGGAAAAATACATTACCTTGGACGTGTTTCTACACTTCCTTATGAAAACAAATTACTTTATCTACACGGTATTTTGTATTTGCTTGTTTAAATTGGTTCCAAATGTTCTTACATTGTATATTGCTAAATTCACAGATGACCACTGTCTTACAGCCATGCAGCGTTAAAAAATGTTTCCAGTATTAAAAATCTGAGTTACATTTCCCTCTGTGATTTTAATGTTTCTGATAAGGTCTAAAAAGGAAGATCTTAAAATTGCAGTTCAAAACGATCATTAAGAACTCTAAAACAGTGAAAATCAACGAGTGACCATTCCAATCTTCCCCTTACAGACTTGCTGTGTTATAGAATGTTTGTCCCCAAGACATCAATTCATGAGCCAATATTTATCTTCACATATTTTGTAAATGACAGAACTATCTTATGTTTTGCGTCTTATGGTGTTTATTTCTATCACTGCAAGAACTGGGGTGTTAAATTTAACACTAAGGGTGTCGCACCATGTGAATACCAGACGTGGTGTAACATTTTAACACCACTTGTGTTATTTTAACACCAAACGAATCATCTAAAACACCAAGAGCATTGGCTTTAACACCAAGGTTGTTGAAAATCAACACTTTTCCGGTATTCATATTGTGCAATACCCTTAGTGTTAAATTTAACTTCCCGTTTTTTATAGTGTATTCATTTACCATCATATATATAAGTCAGAATCAAAGTTCCACATTTTATCATAGCTAATAATCTATTTTTGCTTAAAGTAAAATCTAACTCCGTTTGGTGCAGAAAAGCTCTGTTAGATGTAACACCACAGGTGTTAAATCCAACACCGCTCCAATCTCAATGGATGACCACACAGAAAGGTGTTGAACTACACGTACTGGTGTAGAAAAATAATCATCTGTCACTTCTTGGTGTTAATTTGACACTGCAGCTGGTGATATTTTTGAAGCTGCGCTGGTGTTAATTCACCAATGACACATGCAGGTTTTGATTTGACACCATTGGTGGTAATTGGAATGGTACAACACCAGCATGGTATATTTTCAACACCAGTTGGTGTGGTCCTCTAGTGAAGTTAGAGAGATGTTACTTTGGTGTGAATGTTTTTCACAATTTGTTTCCAACATCAAGCAGTTTAGCGGGAAGTTCTTAATTTTCTTGTTGAAGTTAAACATTAAGAAGATTAACAAGAACTAATTAACCCCTTTAAAAAGTTTTAAATTTTGCAGTGGACACACATGGGTGTAAATATAACACCATAAATTGACACTGGAAATTTGACTCCAGTCTGGTGTTGAATATTCAACACCGTCTTTTTGCAGTGTCATTTGGAGACGAATGCTATATTGTCGAGCTTGTGAATAAGACATTTTAAGTGCAGCGGAAGTGTCGCTTTTACAGCGTAAAAAGTGACGGTCAGTGCAATTGATGTGGAACTATATGGGACATCGTGACAGGTAACATTAAACTGCAAACACACAATGTAAGAAATTCGACTGATCATTATCTGCTGTGCATTTTAAACAGTCATGTCAAATTGCGAATTGATTTACATATCCATTTAAGCAATTATGTCTTTTCTGTAGAGTCTTTTAAACCAGCCCTTTTGTTTGTTTGTTTGTTTGTTTAATCTTTCACGTGCCTAATCAATGATGTAAAGTTGTCAATATTTATAGTTTTGTTTCGCTTTTTTTACATTACGTAAAACGCTTGAAACGTTAAGCTATACTGAAACTTAATTTATTCTTTTTATTATTATCACGGGACACCTTGTTTTTCATAAGTAAATAAAGCGCTCAGTTTGATTGAATGTTGGAGAAAAGATACGTAATGAAAGATGACTTCATGCTATCGGACCAATAGATGAAGTTCTACAGCAAGGATTTATTTCAGATTCAGATTCAGTTTCAGATTAGATTTTATTGTTGCTCTTGCAACACGTTTGCTTTGCTCACATTTTACATAATAATTGACATTTGACATACATGTACATGTATACATAACATGTCAAAATAACAAAAGAAACATACAATTTGATTACCGTTTTCAAACATTATTGTGAAATGACCTGAGAGTAAAATTCAGATTTTCAAATTTCGGATATGCTAAAGAAAGAAGGAGTCACATAGAGTTCATGATACAGGCGGATCGAGAAGGAAATGAAGGAATCTAAAAACCGGTGTGTTCTGCAGTTCATCGAGCGAAGTCTTTTGCCAGACCGCATTCCAGGGTGTAGCTTTATATAGTTGAATTACTTGTTAAAAACAACACATATAAAATGTTATTATGATAACATTTAAAATTTGATAATAATAAATGTATTTTATATTGAGAAATCTATACCTAACAGCACCTAATTTTCTGCAAAAAAATAATTGTGTGCGATTATATTTGTTTTCCCGTTTAAAATGGTAAAGCATCCTGACCTATGTTGTATTTGTCTGTCTCGCTAAAAGTCAACATTGAAGAACATTTTTCTACTCTCCTTTAATTTGTGAATTATAAAAAAAAACAAGACAATTGCATGGATGTGACCAGGGGCGTAGCTACGGGAGGCGCCTGGGGAGGGGGCACGTGCCCCTACAAAATTTCGTGTGACCCCCAGGTGCCCCCCCCCAAAAAAAATTATGACCGGGAAAAATTTTTCACCTGGGATTTAGGAAAAAAAAATCCAAACCCCCCCCCCCCCCGCTGAGCGAGTTTTCGGCGGCTGGCGTGACCGAAAAAAAAAATGACCTATGATTTGGTGCCCCCTACAAAATTTCAAGGCCCCGCAGTGCTCCCCTGCTGAAAAAATCCTAGGTACACCACTGATCGTGACTCGTTAGATCAAGGACAGTCATTCGTCATGATTCCGTTTAAATCTTTTTAATTCAGCAATAGATCTTTCCTAGAAATACCGTCACACGATTTGAACGAAAAACGTTTCGATAACGGCGGAGAGGGGTAATGTATATATTATATTTCACAGATATGGAACTACACACTGCAAAAACAGTGGTGTTACAATTACACCAGTCGGTGTTGTGAGAGGACCGCACCAAGCATTTTATACCAGTGTTAAATTCATGGTGTTAGTTCAACACCCATTGTTGTTATTTTAGCACATTACGTTTGTTATATCAACAATATTTTGGTGTTATATTCAAACTCCATAGTGAATTATTTACACCCGACGGAGCGGTCCTCTCACAACACCTACTGGTATTGTTTTTGACACCGTAATTTTTACAGTGCAAGTCTAAAGGTTTGCGACAATTCCGACAAATGCTACAAATTATCAAACTTTGAAATTTCTGTGAAGCCATTGAGAATGATGATAATAATATAAAATTTATAAAGCGCAAAAAAACTATTTAAATATACTCTAATGCGCTGCTGGGCTCCCGATGTGCTTGGTCCAATCATTACGGAGTTACATAAATAATAATCCAACATATTGTATATATTTTTTAAATATTATAATGCACATTGAAAAATCATAATACATGTACATCATTTGAGCGTACACAACAGATTTTATATCATTTACATTCACATACAGTGAAGAATTGTGGAAATAAACTTTGAATGACGTTGAAAAGCCATTTATTGGAAAAACGAAGGATATACAACGTTAATTACCAGCGAAACAAGATGTAGTTTACACTCTTTAATTTCTATAAACGGATAAAGATGCATATTCTGCATCATGGAATAATACGCAAATGCTATAATATAGTATTGAGTAGTGTAATTACACACACACACACACACACACACACACACACACACACACACACACACACACACACACACACACACACACACACACACACACTCGCTACCTCCCTTCTTCATTCTTCCATCCCTCACTTCTCTGTCTCACCGACTTAGAGGGGAACTCCAGGCTCATAAGTTGCTTTGCATAAATCGCTTGTCCGGCAAAAAGCCCTAGCATATTTTCCTGGCAGAAAGGCCTTAACAGTAAATAATCTCTTATTTGAGAAATATTGCCTTATTTGATATTTGCACTTAACAGACTGACAGAAGGATCTGAAAATATCACACGACTTTGATCTGATGTGAAAAGAGCCAATGGTTTTCAAGTTAGAGGCATGTAAAGTTAAGGCCCTTCTGCCGGGAACATTTGATAGGGTCCTTATGTCGGACAAGCGACGTAATAATGGAGGAAACACAGTGAAATTTTGAGAGAAATCAGGCAAATATTAATAAAGTTGTCAATTTTTTTGAATTTCTTATGATCATTACAAATTGGCAACACTGCATTGTTTTATATCGCCAATCCTCCTTTCGTTTTGTACACAAAATGTTACTTGATTTTATTTTCTCTGAAGAATCCAGAAACATTTTCTTCATTGCTCTACTCCACTATGTTCAGAATAATACATTTTCATATTAATTTCCTATGTGAAGTAGCGTGCAGAAGCATAAATATTTAATAAAATGAAAGTTTAGTGATTTTTTTTTCAAAAAACAAAAACAAAAGGGAGGTTGCTCATGGTAAATGTAACAGTGCTGCCGATTTGTAATGATGTATGGTGTTTTTAAAAATTCATATCTTCATTATTATTTTTCCAATTTTTCTCAAATTTACACTGATGTATTTCCCTACTTACTATGAGCCCGTAATTCCCCTTTAAAAGGGATTAGAAAATATTTCCTATCCTTGCGGTTAATATGTTTTGTTACTTTTGTTATTGATATTATAGTAGCACTAGGATCACCGGACGTATGATTTTCTATGATTTTTTTTACATTTACTTTGACCTTATGGTAAGTTTGGCTGTTCAGTGGCGTAGCAGGCCGGGGCAGGGGGGCAGACTGCCCCCCCCCCCCAAAAAAAATAAATAAATAAATAAATAAAAAATAAAAAAATCAGCGGAAAAATCCACCAAACCACCGGGAAAATAAAACGAAAGGACGCACAATTTGGACTAAGTTACCGGGAAATTTTTGGCTGTGCCCCCCCCCAGCCCCCCCCCCCTCCCCCATTACAGACACCTATTACCAGGCTGTGGCTGTTTATATGAATAATCATAAGTATGAATAGTAGTGGTATTTTTATTGGTGATTTTTTTTGTAGTTTATTGTTGTTGTTTTTTATTTGGTTATTTTGTTCGTTTGAGCCCGTATGGCAATTTTGGGTGCTAGTCAAAACTATCCAGTTAAAACCCACTTTCATAAAACATAATGATTACATTTGTGGCTTTTGATTTGTTTCGTAGTTGGTTACAAGCAAGACTAATCTTGATTCAAATTATCAATCATACGTCTGTCTACATTTCCGTCGCTTTACTTTCGTTAAGAATTATTCATGGAACTCCTCGCAAAAAAACATAATAAATACGTATACCTCTGTGTGTTCATGTACGTACATACACAAATATACAACCATAGACACGTAAACACACAAACACAAACACATGCACACATACATACACGCACATACATACATACATACACATACGTACATACACACAAACACACACACACTCGCTACGACCCTTCTTCTATCCCCACTCATATATCCATTTGTTTTTTTGTTTTTTTCTTTTTCTCATTGGAAAAAAATGGTAATGAAATACTTTGTTTGTTCTATTCCTTGCAGCTAATACAGTATACTATATTTGGTATAAGTAGAAATAGGTACACATGGGAGGTAAATTTTCTTTTAGATTATTTTTTTGTGTGTTTCTTTTGACTGTGTGGGAAATTTGGCTCTTTGTATGAATAAGTATTAATATTACTGGCATTTTTAATGGCATTTTTAGTTGTTGCTATTTGTTGGTTTATTTCTTTGGTTCAATTTGTAAGTTTGTTCCCGTATGGTAAAATCTGGGTGCTAGTCAAAACAACTTAATTAAAAGTCGCTTTTGTAAAAACACATTCATTGCTTTACTGACTATAGATTCGTAGTTAGTTACATGCATGACGGATCATTTCTCATATCTAAATTTCCGGCGGTATGTTTCGTCAAGAATTATTCATCCAATGTATTGGATCAGTGCACTATAATGGATACATTAAAACAAGTAAAGAAAACTCTCTCGGTCATCTTAAAGGTCCCCTGATATCCGAATGCATGTTGAATTCTGTTGGTGCCTATTGGTCTGTACATCACCGAATCACTAAATATTTTGTGAAAATATGTATCACAGGTTTTTAAACATTTTTTAAACATTTTTTCTGCACTTTGCTAAGCCCCATCTCTAAACAAATCCTCCAAATCATGTTGTAACACTTGAGCTGAATAGACAAAGTTACGCGTTAATATCCATTGCTATTACTACGTACACCTGTAATAGCATCACACAATACCCCCTCTGACAGCCTTTTAATCGTAATAGTCATTGCTATGTCAGAGAGAAACATTTGCATAAAAACATATGACACTGAATGGAAAGGCACATAACTTTGTCGATTATTCAGCTCAAGTATTACAAGATGATGATGTCACATGCAGAATATGAATAAAGATGATCTTAACGATTTTCTTTTAGAGGTGGGACTTAGCAGGTTATAGAAAGAATGTTTTACAAATATATAAACAAAATATGATGCATATTTTCACAAAATATTTAATGATTTGGTGATGTACAGGCCAATAGCTATCAACAGAAGTTGACATGCGTTCGGATGCCAGGGAACGTTTAAAGGCTAATGGGTCGCTTGAAATGCCTCAAGTAGCAACTGACTTCGGAAATATACCAATGTATACACTACCCGGAGTGTAAATATTAGTTGGAAGGATTTGTCTTGAATTTGTTTACTTAAAGAGAATCAAGCATGAGCATACTTTCGTGCCACGATAGAAATTAATCATGTAGGAAGCTTCACAATACATATGCTTGTCACAAGGTATACTGATGGTAGTTAATGTTTTCAAATGAGTCAATATTTGACCACAAAATGTTCACAGCAGAATCCTTGCATAGTTTGCTTAATTCTGGAATAGTTTTCCCCCAAGTTGAGGAACACCTCCAACCATGCCATCTGCCTTTAGTTTTGGTAATCTGTTACTCACTTTTCTCCATCTACAAATAACTGAAAATGCATGTCTTGCAAAAAACATACATTTACGTACGGTAGATGCAACAATAGAAATGCACACCTGAGAGGTGACTTCAAGTCATATGACTTGAAGTCATGTTCGTGAACTTAGAATTTTTCGAGCTTGGAGTGTGTACTACTGGTAGCAATGGATTGCTATCACAATTTCAGGAGATATACACAATTCCTTCGAATTGATTATTCTAGCATGTTCTTTGTTTGATGAATGTTCAACTTCAACTGGTTTCTCGTCTAGTGATTTGTTGTTTTTCTCGATTTCTGTTTCCTGTATTGATGAAGAATGTCTTTAATAACAAAATACTTGACTTAAATCCTCATCACATTTACAAGAGGCGCGTCCGCTCCCTGAGGCGGTCACACGAGGGGTAAGAGTCGCGCACTTTATGATTATCAGGCACAGGGCGCCACAGCATCAATCTGTCAATGGTGTCTGCATGGTCCCTGTTCGTGCGCGATGTACGGTACGTCACCGTTTACTTATTCTTTTCGATCAGCCGTTCTCTCCGTGTTCTTGCTGATCTCTTTTGGCGCACAGAAAAGTGGACTAGATGTCCTCCTGCTACAGATATCCGCACACATTAGTATATACTTAAGACATTTACAAATATCTCCGAGGACCCATGTTGCACGAATTATTTCCGTATTGAGAGACAATTTGGGGGGCCGAGTGCTTTGTAAAATTTGACGACACCACCGTCACGCAGGCTTGCTTACAACTTCATGATTACACGATAGTGTGACTTCTATACTCCAATTCCTTCGTTCTCCGCTAAACTTACAGCGCATCGCTTACAATCACTTATCATAATCGTGTTTCACTAATATTGCATTCTCTAATTCGTTGGGGACTATGCTTCCAAGAACCCTGTGAAGATATGTGGTGTACAGCGAACAGGTGGTTAAAGAAAGGAGTGAAAATACTCAATTTAAGCAAGAGAGGACCCTTGGATGTGGGTTATCACTCCGTAAGCAAGATGATGTAGTAGATATTGTCGCTCGGGTTGTGATAGTAATGAAAGACATTATCCAGTGTAGGTCCATGCCGGATTATAGTAGCCACATAAAAAATTGCACTTAAATAACAAATAGAATCATAATACCAAGAAAACACACGACACAGATACACACAATGAGAAATAGAAAACGAGACTGACATTATGTGCAACAAAAAAACCCTATACAACGTAAGAACGAGTTAAGAGCGTTCATAAAGCAAAAGCTCACAGAACACCAACGGAGCACCCACAGCAACACACATCTCACCCACACACAGCACACACAACAACACACACACACACAACATAATAAAGCCAACAAACTATATGTATGCTTAAACCAGGTTGGGTGAGCCCCCGCACAACACACACGACACACCACACACACATAAATCCAGTAACAAAAGACACACGTTTGCTATAATTTTATCCTTAAGCCCCGATGGCAAACCACAGCAAGGAGTAAAAAAGTGTGAAGTACTCACAAAGATCCACCGCATATGCATCAAGTCTGAATATGTGCACACGGTTCCTGAGTAAAGTCATAAATTAACGTATGATAAGGCAATGAAAGTGAGGGCGTAAAAGGGCAAACATTAATATGATTGTGTCAATGGAGCGTTTCCTGCAGGAGCGACCGGAAGTGAAGATGTATGCGTCAATTGGCGGCACGAGAGTGGTATGTTTCATGTTCCTATGTAACCGCCTGTGTGTATCCCGTGCCTTGTTTTTTGTGTCTCGAGTAGTATGTATCATCTTTGGGTGCGTAGTCGACTACTCGAGTGCTGTTCTTTTTCTGAAGTGTGTCTCGTGAGTGCATACTAAATTCATAAATTATAACATATATGTCTCTGTGTCTTACCACTGTCGTGCGTAGTGTGTGTTGATTCACTGTGCGTGTCGTTGCTGTAGTATGTGTGCGTGATTTGGATTGATGTTGTGAGTATGATAGCTGATGTGTGATGCATTTTGTGGGGTGTGCGGCATGTGTTGTGATGCAATGGTGTAAGTCGGATCATGGTGTATTTGGTGTGTGTATGTGTGTGCTCCATGAGTGTCTCCCAGATAGTGTGTGTGCTGTTTGTGCTGAATGCATGTGTGTCCTGTGTGTGTATGTGTGTGTGTGTGTCGTGTGTGTGTGTGTGTGATGTATGAAGTGTAGTAGGAGGTGTCGTGACACCTGTGTCTAGATCATCTGTGTCCCCGTGTATCAGCAGTTCACTCTTGAACTGGCTGTTGTGTTGTTCTTCGGGTGAGTTTTCTGTGTGTGATAGTTGTAGACGATAGAGTGTTATGTGTCGTTACTTGAGATGGTCGATGTGCGTGTGTTGTGTATGTCGTGCAACATGTAGTGTGACACTGTGTGTGTTGATGTGATGGTGTGTGTATGTGTGTGTGTTGTGGTGTGTGTTGTTCTGAGTGTGTGTTAGTATGTGATGTGTTGTTGTGTTGATGTGTGGTGATATTGCGTGTGTGTGTGTATCGTGTGTAGGTAGTATACACTGTGTAGTGTTAGGAAGTGTGCGAGAACTCTGTGTCTATACTCTGATGATCTCCGTCGGTGATACATTCGATTGTCTCCACGTGTGTCTCTCTGAGTTCCGTACCTATTGCGTGATTATTTTATGCTACTGTGAACCTACCCGCACTTTTTGTCATCTTTGTAAGGATGTGTAGATGTGGCCTTGACTCTGGTTTGTGTGCATACCTTCGAGTATGTAGTATCACACAACATTCTCAAAACACCGCAGACGGTATGCCCCACTATTTTAGGATACAAGCATTTATTGACTATTGATGCTCACGGTATCGAGTGTTTTCGTTTGTTTGTTTGTTTCTTCATTTGCCACTCAAGTACTAGTAACATTCCGTTGATAAAATCTCTGTATGAGAAACAACAATAGAGTTTTGAAACGAACGCCCTGCGTTTTCACGAAGGGCGAGTTGTATCTTGTGTTATCTACATATACGCCAATATTAGCAAAACAAGTGCACTATTCCCGAGCGCTTAATCTATACGTTGTGTTCTCTGTAAGCTCTAGTCATCCCCTTTGGAAATGAAATATCCATAAACAGTGTGAAAGAACACCAACACCAACCAAACATTTGAAGAGGTTGAAGTTGAAGAGGCACTGCCATGACACCTTTAATCTCTCAACAAATTCAATTCTGTCTGCATCAACTATGATCCCTGGTCAGTGTAACTCAATTCTTGGTCACGATGGCTAGGATTACGCGGGTGATCATATTAATTGAAAATAGGATGAAACACAAGCGAGTATAGATCAAGAGCTTGCACACAAAAGGCGCTAAATTTACTTTGATACCTTGAGAGAAAAGGGTGTTCCTTTGTCCGAGTTCATATATGCGCCTATGGGGAAAATAAAACTAAAACACTCCCTGTTTCGTACTTGTCTATGTACATTAACCTTTTGCCCCCAAGATTCTGTAATTCTATAGAGTAAATGAAAGGTAAATGACATGATTGGGGGTAGTCCTCAACCTGGGCTGGGCTGAAACTATTCGAGAATCAAGTAAACTATACGAGGATTCTGCTGTGAAAATCTTGTCGTCAAACGTTGACTCATACTACAATAACTACTGTCAATATCCCATGTGGCAGGCAAATCTGTTGTGTAGCTTTCTACTCATCCAAAATTGCCATTTATCCAAATTCGGAGAGTGTACCTTCTTAAGTAACTGTCGAATTAAAAGAAAACGCTCGTTGAAGTAAAAACTAATGACCTGTACAGGAACCTGCTGTCAGTGGGAGATGTAAAATTAGTGATGGATGGTGTTTCCGTTTCCGGGTCATCTGTGCCCCCTGCAATTAAAGAGCAGTGGCATGATTGGAGTCAAAATACCTTAAAGGCATCGTATAGCAATATTTCCAGTTTTAAAAATCTGAGCTACATGATTCCACATGCTACCAGTGACTCTCATAAGGTCCAAAATTGAGGCCCTGACAAATTTGCAGTTCAAAATGATTAACGTGTGCTTTCAAAAAGTGAAAATCATTGATCGACTATTCCTGTTGCCCCTCCCCCATAGACCGCTGTGTTTCCAAATTTTCAACACAATAATTCATGTGCCGATTTTTATCTGTACATATTTTACAGCATATAAGTGTATGATGTTTTGTGTTCTAGAGTGTTTATTTGTCCATTCAAACGATGTCAGATATGTCAGATAGCAAAATTGGACAATTTTTTGAATGTGGCTTCCACAGTATTATAATTGTACAACAAAGAGCACATGTACGATTTTGAAATTTTCACATGAGAAATTGTAAGCAGTATGAATGATTTTTGGCGCATTATGTCCTAAATTGAGGACTACTTCCAATCTTGCCATTTTCCTTCAGGTAGCTTAGAAACCCCGAGTTACATTATTAAATACGATTAAGCTGGCATTTGAGAAGCAGAATGCTGTCCTTGCCTTATAAGACACATTCAGTCAAAGTGATTTAACTTTCAGATAAGTCATAATAGCCTACGCATTGTCACACCCCCAATGGGGGCGAATTTTGTTCTTGTTTATTCCGGGTTTTTTTTCATTGATTTCAAACAGTTTTGATCGATCTTATATCCTTGATATTTCGCTAAATGAAATAAATGCCATCCATTCATGTCTAATCAAGGTGGGATGTGTCATTAAAGTTTAAAATCTTTATTAAAAAAGGGTTACAGTAGTTACCTATAATAGCCTATATTCACAATTGGCCTCTGGAAAACGAAATTTGTTTTCAAGTACGAAATGTGTAACGTTACGGTTACCTTAGATTAAAACACACACACACACACACACACACACACACACACACACTGAAACTGATAAAATCAATTACCATAGAGCTATTAAACTTTCAAATCTTTGTTTAAAAAAAGGGTTACATTATTTACCAAAAATAGCCTATTTTAATAATTGGCCTCTGGAAGACGAAAATTTGTTTTCAAGCACGATATTTGTAACGTTACGGTTACCTTAGATCAAAATCAACACTGAAACTGACGAATCAATTACTGTAAAGCTTCTAAGGACACTATTGACGTTGTGGCAGTACCATTTGAAAACTGTCAAACTTTGACATCTGACCTACATGATACATGATATTGTTAAAATGGGCAAGTACACACACTAGAACACACAAATTTAGAAAGTTATTTTGTCACTATCAAAATATACACAGATGAATATGAGCAATAATTATGACTTAGTCTCCTGTAGAGAAAAAAATGTCACGTCAATCTATGCGGGGGGGGGGGAACTGGAATGGTTGGTCATTAAATTTCAATTTTTAGATGCAATTAATGATCTTTTTAGAGTGCAATTTTCAGGACTCATTTCTGGACGTTATCAGAGACACACATAGCACGAAGGATTATGTAGTTCAGATTTTTTTTTTTACATTTAAAACGTACAATTTTGTCTTTAATATCAGTAAATCGTCTAGTATACTACTACTACTACTACTACTATTATTATTACTACTAATACTACTACTACTAGGGCCTACTACTATTACTACTACTACTACTACTACTACTGCTACTACTACTACTACTATTACTACTACTACTACTACTACTACTACTACTACTACTACTACTACTACTACTACTACTACTACTACTACTACTACTACTAGGAATATGATGTGGTTCTTTTGGGGGTACAGCAAACTTCCGTAAGTAACTAGGGTAACCTGATATTTGCTCCAGCAACAACTGCCCCAGCCTGTGATAATAAATCTGATAACCAATAACTGGAGTAAGGGTTGTGATTTGGTCTTTGGCTGAGAATACAAAAGTAGCATGAGGGCCAGGGTTATAGTTAGTATTTAGCACTTTTTCAGAGCAAATGTCATACGATCACAACCAGGAAAATGATAAAAGTAAGTCAATGTGAACTTTGATCCTACCTGGCGATGAGGCTTGGTACTGTATCCTTCCATCAGGATCCTTCTCTGGAACCACGGTGTGACAGACAGCCATCATGGTGACAAACATTCGTATGTGTGGGGCTGTGTGCTGTTAACAAAACATGTACACACATCAGTTAAGATTATTGCTTAACCCTATGAAACCTATGGGTCCCAATACTATATTCATAATAGAGCATCATTAGCAAATGGGATTAAGAGGGTTAAAGGCATTATATTATTATGTAGATGCTTGTTCTGGAAAAAAAGTAGAACTTTGAGTTTTGCGCTAACATTAAAATGGCTTAATCAACACTGAAGAATACAAAATGTTGAAAAAAATCATTCCTAAGATATATGTGAAGACATATCACCGTGATAATAAAAAGTTCTAGAACAGTTTACGCTAACACTACAGTCTAAGAGGGGGTAATGGGTATGGAACAACCAATCACTTTTACATTTTCATTTTTTTGAAGCACATGAAAATCCTTTTGATGCGTACTTAAAGATTAAAGATTTCATTTCTAACTATAACAGGAACACACTGATCTCCGATTTTAAACTAGAAACAATGGCACAGTTGGAAAAAAAAACTCTGTTAGCCTCTTTTGAGCCAACAACAAAGCAGTTCATCTATGCATATTTTCATGAGCTCTAAACTTACACCTGTCATCATGACTGAAATTATGTACATTATCATTTCAATGAGACTAAAAATAGGAAGGAGAACTTACATGTGTCTCTAAGTGTTCTGCAATCTTGTTATCCGAGAATACGTCCAAGTCAGGATTGTCGCTGGAGAATACAAGAAGAAGAAGATTGGGATGAGGAATATGACAGAAAAATAACACATATTAGATGTTTAATTGTGTACATTATGGCTGCTATTTATCAGTCTAGTAGTTATCAAGATAACCCTTTAAGTACCATTGCAACAAATCTCTTCAAACATTTTTCATGTAGGGGCGGTGCCACAATGCTCCCAAAATATGAAGTACTGTTTAGTTTTTGCTGTGAAAATTTCATAGTCACACATTTCCTCTTTGTTGTACAATCATTATCAGAAAATGATGTGACAATGAAATTTGTTGTGCAGCTTTTAATGGGATCAATTTCTATCGGGGCCAAAGAGTAATTCAGTCCTGGTAATTTATTGCCTGTTTCTCCTCAAGTAAATAAATTCCACACAAACCATTCCAGCCTGAGTATACACTCTAGTCAAGTGCATATATTGGTATAGGTTTCAACTTATTTCATTTATGAGGCATTTTTTACTTCTCCCAGTCATGTCACTGCCGTTTAACTCTTAATGCGCTGAATTAATTCTGAGGGGATAACAATGACGACTGTTGTTTTAATATTTTCTTTAAATCTTGCATTCCTTATTGCACCACTGATACTGGTAATTATAGATACTGTATACGCCATATATTTCGTGTCCACATATTTTCGCGATTTTGCTTCAAGACAGGGAATTCACGAGAGTATATTTTCGCGATTTTATCGTATTTGCATTCACTTTGTACAGAAATGTCAAGAAGTGAAAATCACGTTCAGGAAGTCGCGAAATTCGCGAAAATAAAACCACCACGAAATATTCAGCGTATACAGTATTGCTTAAGCATTATGGCCATTTGTTAGCATTTCTAGTAGAAACGTAATGGAGAAAACTAATTATTACAATTGTTGAATTTAATTGTATGATTGTGCAAAATTGCAACATTCATGTGCAAATGGTTAATCAGTCCCGTATTACAAGGGGCTTTTGTGAGATAGAACTGAAAATGAGCAATTACACTTATGGAGCTGCACCCCAGGGAGTACGGTCCACCACACCCCCCAAATCCCAAAACAAAAAAACTATCCCCACATTCACATGCAATATTCAGAAACAAACATTTGACTTACCCATACGTGAGGCCTGCTATTGTGCAGGTCTTGAACTCCATGATATTTTGAGTTAATGTCCCTGTCTTGTCCGAAAAGATGTACTTGACTTGCCCTAGCTCGTCGTTCAGATTTGAGGTCCTGGCCGCAGCGGGGGTGTCCGTTTCCGGGTAGTACATGTCAAGGTCCTGTCATGGAATATTTACAAAGGGGGATTGTTAGAATTAATTCATATATCCAGGATTCCTGTGACCCTCCTTGTCTGATGTTTGACAGTCTTTTCAGCAATGAGATTAATTTAGAGAACAGGTTGTAACTATTTAAACTGAACATCCTCGTCACATGAAAAACTGGCAGACAGTTGTTCCCTGACCCCCACCCCCTCCCCAACTCAGTACCAGTCAACCGTAACACAAAGTTGCCAATGGGTGCAGATCAATCTAATGTCCGTCTTTATTATGGTATATTGTTTTTTAATGATATTTCAATTTGTCTGTATTTTCGGTATTGCCATCGAAAAAATAATGCTATATCAACTTTTTCCAATATTCTCTTTTTCTCTTATATTTTCTTTCATATATCGACAAAATATTAACATCTATTTGCAATATTCATGTTACATTTATTCTTTCCTTCCACAATAAATTGCTTAAAAAAGAGGTATTTCTTTTAATAATCACATGGAATTTGCTAATTGCAGACCACTTTCCCATGCACAGACATGTTGCATGTCACATCAAAAGTCGTAACTCTATTCTTCCCGACTCTCACTAGCTATGTAGAGATTTGCTGTTCGGCGTCAGTTACCGTCGAGGGCGCATGTCCAGAAAGCCGATTTTCGGGCAAGAACTAACTAAAATGGGTACATAATATAACTCATTGGTAGATTTTCACTTTTCTGAAGCACTTATACTGCAAGTTTTTCACACCTTCATATTTACATCATATTGGAGATACTGATGACATCAATGGGCTATGCATTTCAGATTTTGTGAAACATGATAACATTGTTATCCGATGCCTTTAACCCTCTGTCCCACTGCTACAAAACTCCCTAGACTTTATTCTGAGTGTGGTAGTGAGAGGGTTAAATTAAAGCCTCCATTTCTCCATTTTACAAAATTAAAATTTTGTTTTTCATATTTTCTATTTTCCATGTTACTTAACATAAACACCATATATAAACACCATATATTACCTAATGTTTGCATGATTCCAACTCAAATTTCAGCTACAAGTATTTGACAAACCTTACTGAAGCCGACCTTCAGCATCACTCTTGAAATATTATAGGATACAACTCCCTTTTATATTTTCTGTGAGGCTCTCTCATTGATCGTCAAGCATGTGCTTGTATGAAAGTTACTTTCATGCTTGGTAATGGTATTACTTAGGTAAAGAACGATTTTATACATTTGTTTATTTTGTAATTTACTACAAATTTTACGATTATTACTTCAGCATAACATGATTTCGCAGTTCCATGTTTAGCATCCCATTTCCATGATTTTTTTTTCCGTTTTCCATATTGTGGAGAAATGGACGTTTCAGGTTAAGTCTACCACTGACTGCAGACAGAGGCTTACCGCATTGATGAAGAGGGCCTGGCCAAACTTGACCAGCTCCAACGTGACTGGAAGACTGATGGGAATCAAGTTGTTGTACAGGATGATGAATGTCAGGAGGTTATAGAAGAAGGAATTGGGCTTTTGATCTGCAAAAAGAGGAAAATGAAAGATACAATTTTATTTCACTTTTTATGATTCATTCCAGAATATTTACAAATATTCCAGAACACTTGGAAAGTAGAAATATCACTGAAGGTGATTAATACCCCCACCCCATTACGACCCTGCTTAATTTTCATAATATGATGTTACCATGACAACACTTTCCAACACTGTCAAACAATGTGTCTTGCACATCTTTACTCAAAGACCAATATGAGTGCCAACTGACCGCCTGAATGACCTCCAAACCTTACGCTGATTCCTGTATACCCCCTTCAAACTATGATTGGTGAAGGGGGGGGGGGAGGGGAGGGATGACAATTCTCAGACAGCACTATAGGTAGAAATTACAACGCACATTAAGAAGTCATGGAACAAGGGATTGGGTTTTTGATTTGCATAAGAGAAAATGGAAGATAAAAAATATAAAATGGAATGAATTGTACACATTATACAGAATTCATGGTATCCCATCACTTTACCCATCCCAATTCTCCATATCCCAGTCTTCAAAAACTTGTATATATCCTATCGTATTTTGGAGGACCATGCATATTTTCAGGCACAAAGTAACATCGGGAATACAATTCCAAATTGTTTACCTTGAAATCCGAGATACCAGTCTTTGTAGAAGTGTTGCTTGTTCCAGATCTCAGCAGCCACGGCACTTATCAACGACAGGACCACCAGGATCAAGAACAAGAACAAGATCTGGAATGAGAGAAGACAGTCCAAGTTTCAATTCTCTCAAAATTAGTAAAGAGCAATCTGACTACTGAGCAATCATTGACTGTGCCTTTGGCACTCTTGCAATTTTACTTGATATTCACAATGATCTTATTCTTCACAGATTTTCTCCTGTACCTCGCAGATTGAAGGAATGATCCCCTTAAAATATGAACAAGAGCAATTTGAATACTGAGCAGTCATTTATTGTGCCTTTGTGTCCATTACAATTTCACTTGATAGTCACAATTATATTATTCTTCACTGAAATTTGAAAATGCCCTAAACCTCACCAATCTCAGTTATAACCCTCTTCAAATTTGTACAAGAGTGACCTGACTACTGAGCAGTCACTGGGCGTACCTTTGGCCCCATGTGATTTAAATCAGTTATCAATATTGTGTCATACTTCAGTGGAGTTTAATTATGCCCTATAACTTGCAGAACAAGACCGGAAACTGCATGAATTATATTAAGGTCACAAATCTTAATAAGGGGCATAGAACCTTTGGTAAATATTGATATATCATACCAATAAAATCATCATTTTCTCTGACATTTTTTTTTCATTACTGGACTACACATAATAACATGTATATTCACACTAACACTTTATAAAGTTTTTCTTACTTGAGGTAACGTTTTCATGCATAAACATTTAGAAAATTAACATTCAGCGATATATTGTGTACAAAATAAATGGAGAGTTGCTCACAGTGAATGTCATGACCTCGCTAAATTTGTAATGATCTTTGGAATTTTCACAAATTAAAATCTCTACTGTCATTTGTCTCACTCTTCTTGAATTTCACATGTCTATTCTTCTGATGTTTAAACATATTCAAAATACTTGTCTAACAGATTTGAATTCACTTTTAACTTTAAAGTAGATCATTTCAAAGTCCCTTTTTGCTATTTGACGGCACTGTGTTTTTTCTTGACGATTCAATGGCTACTCAATACTGGCAAAATACCACACCAGTAATATTTTGATTGAGCTGGGGGATACACAGGCGATTTTTTTTAAACAATACAGTGTATCTTATCACTGTTATGACTTACAAATGACATGTTTATGGATTATTAAGGTGGATGTGGTGAAGAAAGAATGTATAGAATGGAAAGTATGACTTGGAAATTTGAACACAGCTTATCATTTCAACCTGTTACTCCAGTAAGACAGTCTTCTGTTTACTATATCACGCAATGTTTATAGGTCCCCAATGAGTCAGGGTACTATGTTATCACTTTCATTATTCAATTACAGGCTTTACTGGCGAGTAAACGAGTAAACTTACTCAAATCAGGCCTACATTATAGGCGAGCTCAGAAATTAATTCAACCTTTTAGTACCAGTATCAAATGCAAAGTGTGTGGAGTTTTACTGCACTAGTACAAAAGGGCTCAATATATTCTCCTGGGACAAAACCATTGTGATAATGGATTCATATATCACAAGAAAAAAAAGGATGATAAGTTTTTTTCTTTACCTGTATATTTGTTGTTTTATCTACTGTAGATCTCTTCAGAGGAGCTGCTTTGGAATTCTGAAATGAACAAAAGTGCAAACACATTACAAGCACTTTTTGAGGAGTGACAGTGATTCTGATTTCTGCATTTTCAATAATCAATATCATACAAGGTACATCCCCATTAGATTGACTGAAATAATACCAAAACGGTTAGTGACATGATTGGGAACACTTTAAAATGCCTCAACAACCAAATGAGCTGAAATATATACCAACTATACACCAGCTGGAGTGGATATCCCAGCTGGAAGGATTTGTCTCTAGTTTGTTTACTTAAGGAGAATCAAGCATGAATATAATAGCATTGTAATTTTCTTGTGGCCCAATAAAAATAGTCAACTATAGAGAACTACACAACAGGTTTGCTTGTCACAAAAGATACTGACATTAGTTATTTTAGAATGAGTCAATGTTTGACTACAAGATTTTCACAGCAGAATCCTTGCATAGTTTACCTGATTTTAGAATAGTTTTACCCCAAGTTGAGGACTACCCCCAATCATGTCATTTACCTTTAATACAATAAAACAAACTAAAACAAAATATTACAAAAACATTACAATATAGCAATAAAACAAAATGTCACAAAAACATTCCAACATTTACAAAAACAAAACATATTTGAATATAGTAAGCATCTGTTATAAGCAATATTGATACTAATTCTCTTCCTAGTTTTGGTATTTACACAACCACACTGAATATGAAATTAGTGGACATATAGAAGGGAACACATAAAAATGAAATAAATTCAATGCAGCAGATCTCACATCTTTATGCAAGAGACTATGAAAATCTAATTTACTAAGAAAACACAACAAAAATCTGACAAATAAACTTTAAAAAAAAACACCTGAAGGTACATTGATTTCAAGAATTACTTCCAACAATTATTTCCTCTGACAGTGACAAAAACCCTGCTTTCAGTCTATACAATGAAGGAGCTAAAAACGACACCATGTCCAATTCAAGGGGCATGACTTGTTGGTCTTACCAATAATAGCTTGCTCTCATGTCCTGTGTAGATTACAATACCATGGACCCACTGGGTGTTCCTTAGGGTGGCTCCTCGCAGCAATATCTGGTCTGGACTCAGTGGCACGGCTCTGGAAAAAAATGAGCAGCAACAACAACAACAGAAATCTTATTCATAAGAGAGAAATTCATTTAGCGGAGGCCACTCTAAGCTTGTTAAATAGAAGGCTAAGTTGCAATGAAGCTAAAATTTCACAAATAATATTCACTTCCAACATTGACTTGGTAATAGTCATTTATCAATGTATATTGTAGGATAGCTAACTTACTTGATGTCAGCAGAGATTCAGGCATGGACAAATTTAAAAATATCTTTTGAGAAAAAACAATCATAGTTTATATCGCAATGCAGCACTCTATGCAACAACATGTAAAGACTACTTAACTACAAACAAATAGTTCACCTATCACAATTTTTTTTATTACCAAAAAGTAGGACAATTGGGATTTTTAGTGGGAAAAGAGGAAAATTAGGATCTTCACAAAAAAGTAGGAGAAAGTAGGAAAAGTAGGACTAGTTGAAGGCCTGCATTCATTGTGCCTGAAACAACACATAACTTTTACATGGGACATTCTTTCAGCTTTTGTTTTTAATACACACTTTAACGGGAATGTGCATTCTGCAAGTAACTTGTGACAAAAGCAAAGGACATGTACGATAAGAATTAACATCTACTAGGATGGATGGTTGTTTCTTTCAACTGCAATGTATGTGCCAAACTGCTTTTTGCAATTACCAACTCCTCTGAAGGCTAGCCAAAGTCAAACCCCCAGTAATGAATATTCATGAGGCAGAGTCCAAAGGTTAGTCATTTGGAAGCTATTTGAGAAGGTCCCAGGTGTGCCATATTTCATTTAGCACTGTAAAAACTAATCATGACATATCTTAATTACATCAAGTTGACAAATTACCAATTGAGTTAATTAATGCAAGCTAATCATGATATGAACGTACCCACACATTACATGACATTCATGTGTTTCTATGCTAGCTCAAAGACAGTATGGATAATACTCAAGTTGGCTACCTGTACTCATTTTCACCTTGAATGTTTGCCAACCTTTTGATTTTTTTTTTATTTATTTTATTCTTATGTTTTGTATTTGATATTGTTATTGAATGGTTCTTTACTATAATGTCATTTCATACAAGACAAAAATAAGAATAAATAAAGAACAAGTTTCATTAATAACAATTCACATATCAATGCATGTATACTACAAATGAATTAGATGTGTTACTTTATAACTATACAAAGGGACTTAAAGCCACAGGCTAACAATGACTACAGTTCTGAAAATGTAAGATACACAATCCTCCATGCTCTAAATGTCTTTGATAAGGTCCAAAAATGAAGCCCTGAGAAAATTAAATTTCAAAATGAAGATTTTGTGCTTTAAAAAAGTGAAAACCTACAGTACAAGCACTCAAGTTTACCAGATTCACCTGCCCATTTCCTCCCATAGATTTACTGTATGTATATCCAGGCTATTTTATCCTCCACAAGAATGGAAATTGTTTATCTAATCATATCATGCCAGTGGCAGCATAACTTTCCAAACTTTTGTATTCTAAGGTGTGAATTTGTCCATTTGAACACTACTATGTAGCTGAGATATCTAAGTTTGACAATTTTTTTTTAAATTGAAGCTCTACAATGTTAGCCTATTACTTTAATTTAAGTGGTTTCTGAACACACACCCAATCTTAAATCAACAGCCATTTATAATTGCACAGCAGATGTGTGTAATGATTCATTAAATTGAGACTGGACAGAAAATATATGAAATAAGCACCAGCTGGTAAAAATTTTTGAATTATTTTAAATTAGTTATTTACCTAGGGCTAAAGTCCTCTTATCCATTTCAATCAAAGCAACATTTACAAGTACACATTATGGTCTACCGGCATTTTTATCCTGTTTTGCAAATTTCTAATAAGAAATCCTGAAGTCAATTGAAATTGTGGTCTATACCATTTCAGTGCATGGTGTGCTTACAGTGATAGTTGACAAAATAAAAAGGTTTACTGAAGTATACTTCACTGATAACACATAGAAATGCAAGGCATGATGATGAATGAGCATTTGATAGGGCATTTCAGTAAATACATAGCTGTTTGAAGTGTGACAATATTTGTGATGGCCAGTGTATTCATTTAATAATCATACATCATGTTGGTATTAGTAGTCTTTAGTCAAGGCACTTGCCATGATTGCCTGTGTTTTACTTTGGATGTTGCCAACAAAGACATCGTTAATGATTATTGTGAGCCAGTGAAAATCAAAATTCCAATATATCCCAGTCAATTCAATTTAATTAAAATTTACCGTTTAACTCCAAAATCTAATCAGGTCATTGTTGCCTCATAGTACATATTTTGTTCTAGTTCCATCAAAATCTGATCAGCTGTTCTTAAGTTATCATAGTAACGATTACCAGTAATGGATGGACAGACAACTTAGGAAAATAATGCCTCTGGCAACTTTGTTGCAGGGACATAAAAACCATATGAGTATCACTGTCCAGTCTTTATATCACATCAAATTAAGTCTTACATCAAGTCAGTAGTGATGATTGCCCAACCAGTCTCCCATCAAGACACTTGCAATGATTATACATGTATCACTTTAATGTTGGTGGCAAAACATGGATTGCTAGTCTTACATCAAGTCACTTGCAATGGCTGTCCATGATTTACTTTGATGTTTGCATACTGAGTATTAGTAGTCTTACATCAAGTCACTTACTAGGGTTGTCCTTGTTTTACTTTGATGTTGGCATACTGAGTATTATTCAGGGCTCTACACTAACTTTTTTTTTCCTATTTCCCTATTTGGCCAAGTGAAATTATCGCTGTCAGATTTTTATTTTGCCGAAAAGAACAATTTACTTGCCCAAAAACAAACTATAATTAAAATGATTTCTCTCTAATTCTAACCATAAAACCTTATCATAGCATTGAGCATTTTTTAAATTTTCATTATGGGGGTTGCAAAAGGTGTGATTTATGAATTGAAAGAGACATAAAATTGAGTATAATGAACAAAATAATGATGAAATTTAGTATAGATTAACAGAACACAAAATGTTAGACATATTTTGTTTGTTTTTGATAAGATTTTTGGACATGTTTTGCTCATTTTATGATCAAAATGTTACTTTTCCAATTGGGCAAGTTTAACATTTTGAGTTTTTACTTGCCCGATATGAAATTTTACTTGGCCCGGGCACGCATGCAAGTGGTAGTGTCGAGCCCCGTATTATTAGTATTACATCAAGTCACTTACAGTGGCTGTCCGTGTTTCACTTTGATGTTGCCAACAAACTCGTAGACGTGTCTGTTGGGCAGCTCACACTCCACGATGCCGTCCATGGTACACAGGTCGTGTTCGTTGACCAGGTGGGCCGTCTGGGGAATCCCCTGCCGGATCTTGAGGTTAGTCTCCCCATCCAGCTGGGCCGTCTCGATGTAGCACATGGCTTGTGGGGAACTATGGAGGAAAGTAAGAGTGAGTTATATCACTTGTTCACAATCCGTGAAAAAAACCTCATGATAGTGACTTGGTTCTAACCCTTGCCCCGATATGAATTCAGACAGACTATCACTACCAAGACTAAGTGGGGTGCTTTTTGGTGATGAAAGACCCCCTTTTAGTAGTGATTTTGCTGTAAAAAGAGGATGCTGAAAAGAAGTGCCTAATGGAGTTATTTACTACCTTGTGGTTTTATTCTTGCAGTTAAAGGCAATGTTCACCCTGATATCAACTTGGTTTTAATAAAAGCAGAACAATGAGAGAAACATATTAATGAAAGTTTGGTGAAAATCCACCAAAGAATAACAGATTTATGGAATTTTAAACTTTTAAGTTCGTGACGTCACATGCGAACAGCTCCCAATATGTCATGTGATATAAATTCCAAAAAAGTGCCATTTTCTCAGAAATTTGTGAAAATAATTTTACCGTGTGCATTCAATATATTATCAGAAACGTTATTCCATACATGCTTCTATGAAAAAAACCCCATTGAATTACCATAAACCATTAAATTTGACAATTATGGAATTTATATTACATGACATATGGGAGCTGCTCGCAGTGACGTCACAAATTTAAAACTTGAATCCTCGTAACTCTGTTATTCTTTGGTGGATTTTCGCCAAACTTTCATCAATATGTTCTTTCATTGTTCTCCTTCGATCAAAACCAGCTTGATGTCAGGGTGAACCTTGCTTTAAGGTATGACACAAGAGCGTAGGTCTT
>JZLH01S0549835.1:7163-23468 GCA_001188425.1 Eucidaris tribuloides
AGCCGTACACATACACAATGCCATCATTTGCCATGACACAATGATTGGTAGTTCTGTTTAATTTTTACGTCTTTTGACTCAGTTTTCAATACAAATTAACATGTGATAAAAAGTGGACTATTGACTCAGTTTTCAATACAAATTAACATGTGATAAAAAGTGGACTATTGCGTTCTGATAGTCGGGGTCGCGACTCCGTGTAGGCAGTCGCGACTACGACTTTTCATGACTTAGTCGTGCAACACTAATCCTCACAAAGTGAACTCAAAGAAATATTTTGGTGTTGTTCTATTACACTGTTTGTAATTAGAAATTGTGTATTGCTCAACAATGCCCCTGTTATACAAGTAGCTTCTTCTTTCCTAAGTCAGTCTCCCCAATTAAAGACAATATAATCTGCTCTGTTTGAGTGACTTAGTTTAGTGGTATTTTGTCATTTATCCATCAATGCTATTCTTGATTTGCAATGATTTCCACTTACTCTTAGTAACCTGTTGCAGTCATGCCTGCAAGTCAAAAGAACAGTGAGATTTGTTTAATAAATCAAACAAAGCTTGAGGCATAGTTGGAATGATCTATTCTGTGAGGTAAAGTAAAGTAAGGTCCTTACCAGAACTGCACAATAGTTTGGGGCTCTTAACTCCAGTGCATCCATTTTATCACTGGAAGTACATATCCCAAAATAAATTCACAATATTTATCAGTCTTTATCAGACTGTGAGCCTCACAAATTTTCAGTAGTAATCAAATAATCCTGTTAATCTCCTTAAATCTAAACAAGAAATATGATATCAAAGAAAACAACAAAAATGTATTAGTTTTCATAAGCAATGAACATAACGATTTGAAAAAAGAAATATGTACAAGCTAAAACAAATGTATCTTAACAATTTTTTTTTCAGAAAAACTGAAAATCCATAAAGTTCAAAATGCTGCCATTGCTGAGACTGGTATCACATCTCTGACCATCACATGGGAGAAACCCAAGGGAGAAGTGACTGGATATTTGGTCACCTGTCAGTCAGCTGCAGCTGCTGGAACACCACGAGACAAGAAGAAGAAGAAGGAGAAGAAAAAGAAGAAGGATAAAAAGGATGACAAGACAGAGGGAGATGGAGAGGATGATGATGATGATAAAGATAAGGATGAAGATAAGAAAGATGAGGAGGACAGAGGGAGATGGAGAGGATGATGATGATGATAAAGATAAGGATGAAGATAAGAAAGATGAGGAGGACGAGAAGAAAGATGAAGATGACGGTGGAATTAAGGAGACCAAGATTGATGATGCAGATGAAACGAAGGCGGTGTTTGAAGGTCTGAAGTCCGAAGAGGAATATGTGATCAAGATTTACGCACTTGTCGGAGACAAGAAGAGTGACAGAGTTAAAGTAACAGGAAAAACAGGCAAGTTTTACCGTTAATTCGTTGTGTGCCTATACTAAGGTCATTAACTGTATGTCTTGTGCCCATGCAAAGGCTGTTAACTGTATTCATGATGTATGATATTAGCAGCCTTTGCGTAGACACACAACATACAGTTAACGGCATTTGCATCGGCACACAACAAATTGTACTTTTAAAATGAAAGTGTTCACTGCAGTTTTATCACTTCAGTTAAATACAAAATGGGCTTATCGTCATGGCAGCATAGATCAAGGTGCCATTTTGTGTGTGTGTGTGTGTGTGTTTGTCTGTCTCTCTGTCTGTCTGTCTGACTGATGTGTTTTGTGTGCTTTCTGATCACTTGGTAAAAGTTTGTGACACCAAGACATTGACTGTACACTTCTAAGGAATATTTTGTTATCAACCCCAGTTGTGATACTTTATATTGTGGATTTGTATTTCACAAGATTCAACAGAAAACAAAAAAATATATATATTAATAATAATATTTCATGAGATAAAGTCATACAGATTGTACAACTCAAGAAATGTTATTGATTGACGTAAGATGTGTTTTATGTTAATTTATGCTTTGTATTATTTTTTGCTGCAGAATAGTATCCATATCCATTGTTTTTCTGCTAACTTTTTGATTCAGTATTCATACACGGTTTCACCATGTAATGTTTCATTTACCTACCAATCAGTAATTCCAATGAAATCTCAATTTTTTTTATCTACATGATTAATTTTAGACAAAGAAGAACTTAAAATTGATGATCCTTTGCTGGAACTCCTAGAGCTGCAAGTGGCTGAAGAGCCAACCCTTGACCCACAGGAGGACCCCGCCCCCGACACGACAGAAGTACCCCCGGTCGTTGACCCCAAGGCGACCCCATCGACCAACTCAATAACTGTCTCCTGGACGAAGCCAGAAGGCGCTATAACTGGTTATCAGGTCTCATGTGCATTGAAGTCTGATCCTAATACAGTTGTAAAGGAGGTATGTGACAGAAATATACGTGTAATTGATTATTTGGTTCCAGTTAATATATTATGTACCAGCCACCCACTCTACCCCCCCCCCCAAACCTCAAAAAGAAAACAAAGAAGAAAATGAACCCAAATTCAGCAGGTATGGTCTGGAAAATGACTTTTCTGTTTTGTAGTTAGGGAATTTGAGAAAAGTCCCTCAAATCAGTTCATTTTATTATTGATATTAACCCATAACATGCCAGATAAATTAAGACTCTATGGCCACTGTGTGTGTCGTATGGTGCATATTTACGACTACGGCATGTTAAGAGTTAGAGTGGTGAGACTTTCCTGCTTTCATATCCATGGTACTGTCACAAGGCGAGAAAGAAATAGGGGAAGCAAGAAATAGGTCAGTAGGGTGATCCTGGGATTTTTAACTTCCATCGGAGGGAAAAAATTGAGAATTTTGTTTTCATTAACCCATCGAGATAGAAAAGAAGATAATCTCATCGGCGATATCTAAAGTAGAAAATTTGTGTTTAAAGCAGGGGATCTCTTTTGGCATGCCTAAGAAATAACATTGTGTAATATACAATAGCATTTAGAAGAAAATGCCTCTGGGAACCTTTAGCAAAATATAGGGAGCAAGAAACTCAGTTTTAGTGAAATTATAGTGACCGTTAGACTCTGATTTGAATTTTTTCTCGCGCGAAAAAAATTCCTACCATAGAACGTACAATAAACGGCTATTGTTTTTCTTTTGCATTTTTCAAATTCTATGCAACTACTGACCCCTAACTTTCACAGACATGCCTTTCAATTCATCAATAGCCTAAGGGCATGGGTTATCTTTTCCTGATCTGTAGGGATGTTTGCAAATGAGATCTACTGCCTTTATAGACATAGGCCATCGTTGTGGAGTTTCAATTTAAAAACTTTCAAACTGTGATATCTGAGCTACATACTAGGGCTTAAATGGACAAATAAACATCCTAGAATCAAAAGTTTAGAAAGTTGTGTTGCCACTGGCAAGATACATGTGCATGAATGAATAATTTCCTTTGTGGTGGAGTATAAAATAGACCAGATCTACACCCAGCAAGTCTATGGGAGGAAATGGGCATGGTGAATCCAGTCATTCTGGGTACTTGTAGATTTTCACTTTTTTAAAGCACTAAATAATCATTTTGAAATACAATTTTTTTTTCAGGGCTTCATTTTTAGACCTTATCAGAGACACGTAAAACATAGAGGATTATGTAGCTCATATTCTTTAAACTGTGGTCATTGATAACTTGTGTCTTTAAGCAAAATTAAACATCTGCAGTGGGTTAATTGTTAGTAACCCTGTGTCTGAAAATTATAAAATAAAATATATATATATAAATTATGTTTTCCCTGTTTACTCCAACTGTCATTCCATCTATTCACCCAGGTTTCTCTGGATGATGCTGATACCACCACCGCATCACTGGATGACCTTGAGGAATCCAAGGAGTACGTCATCAACATCCTTGTCATCAATGGCGAGATGAGGAGCTCTCCAGTCTCTCTTACTGCAGAAACCAGTGAGTACATGAAATTTTGTTCCTCTGGTAATGAAACCTTGTATCTCAATTTTAAGTGAAAATGATGTTTTTGTTGGCCACCATGGTGGAGGGAGACCAAGGAATCCTCAGCGCGTCTGTCTGTCTGTCTGTCTATAATGCTAACAAAACTTGAATATCTTTACGATCATTTCTCCGTTTGTAGCCAAAATGGTAGATTCCTCACAGGAACCTCAATATAATTTGGTAATTTATCTATGGTTACTTATGTAGGTCCAAGGACAAATGAGGTCAAATGTAAAACTATACTAGCAAGTTTATATTTTGTTGGTAACTTATGCAACCGTTAGCTCTTGTGTCACCAAATTTGGATGGTAGATGCCCTACTAATGGTATATTGGGGTCAAAGTTCATATGAAATAAAGTTTAATTTAGGGCAAAGATTTGCCTATTATGGGGAGACACATATGGCTATCACCTCATATGTAATCTTATAGTCAGAAAACCTAGATTTTGTATTACCCAAATCTCAGGTTTCATTCTCTTGAAAAAAAAGGGGGGGGCAAGTGTTTATACATAAAGGCAATGATTTTTCTTTCATTAAGACTATCAATGAAATAAACATCATTTGAGTTTTGAAAAGCAGCTTGGTGGTAATGGGGCTTACTATTTGTCTTTTCAGAATCTCAAAAGATCCACAGAGTTCAGAATGCTGTCATTGCCGAGACTGGTATCACATCTCTGACCATCACATGGGAGAAACCCAAGGGGGAGGTGACTGGTTATTTGGTCACCTGTCAGTCAGCTGCAGCTGCTGGAACACCAAGAGACAATAAGAAGAAAAAGAAGGAGAAAAGAAGAAGGATAAGAAGGATGACAAGACAGAGGGAGATGGAGAGGAGGATGATGATGACAAGGATGAAGATAAGAAAGATGGGCAGACAGAAGGTGGAGGAGATAATGAGAGTAAAGAAGTCAAGATTGATGATGCAGAAGAGACCAAGGCAGTGTTTGAGGATCTGAAATCTGACGAGGAATATGTGATCAAGATTTATGCACTTATCGGAGATAAGAAGAGTGAGCGGGTCAAATTAACAGGAAAAACAGGTAATTGGTGTTAATTTTACAAAGAATTAATCAACACACATATGCGCCTACAAGGCAGTACAAAAAACTATTGTAATATTATTGGTAACCCCTTGCGTACACGCACACACATACACACACACACTCAAAATGATCATCAGAAAGTTTCATAATTTTGTTCAAATTAATATAATTATAATTAATTACTGATTGATAATGTCTTGCTCTTTATTCTTTAGGATGACTAAATAAAGTTATTTACTTGGTAAACTTACTTGTCTGTTAGAATTATCTTGAAGTCCAAGTTTACTAGTACTCTGTATGTGTCACCTATTAATATAAACTGTATTCATATGTTTAGTTACATTTCTGTATTTAACTTAGAATGTTTTACACATCTTGATGAATAGACAGCCTCACTAATGTATTCAAATTTATGGATTTTACTTCCTTGGGGGCCTAGTAATAAGCTATTCCATATACATGCATACATTTCAATACTTGGAATCCATCCTGCATAGATTCAGTTGGTGATAGGTCAGGCAAACCTCCGGCATGCTGTCAGGTTATAAGAAACAAATTTTGTTGAAAAGGAATATATACAATTTGTCTCAAATTTTTTCTCAAAGTTTATGCACATTTTTCATTTCTTGCTTGGCAATAATAACTTTGACTTCAGATGCTGGGGACTCCACTAAAGTAGTAGTGAAGGAACTTTCCGCTAGCTGGAAGGACAACAGCATCATTGCGACATGGTCCAAACCTACAGAGGGCACTGTCACAGGCTACAGAGCAACCTGTCAACCTAAGGATGCTCAACCCGATGACCCTGGTGTCAAAGAGGTCAAAGTTGATGACCCTGACATGACCGCGGCAACTTTTGAGAGTCTTGATGATGGAAGTTCTTATGTGGTGGATGTTTTTGCCATCACTGAAGATGCAGAGAGTGAGAAGACCTCAGTGGAAGTCTCAGGAAGTAAGTCCAAGTTGTTCCTTTTCTCCTATCTACTCCTCCTTCCCTTCC
Organism: Eucidaris tribuloides; assembly: GCA_001188425.1. NCBI lineage: Eukaryota > Metazoa > Echinodermata > Echinoidea > Cidaroida > Cidaridae > Eucidaris > Eucidaris tribuloides. The sequence goes on from JZLH01S0549835.1 coordinate 13,185, forward strand.
TTCTCTGCTGCAACACATCCTTCTCTCAATCACCTCCTCCTCCTCCCACCACCTCCTCCTCCCCACCTCCTCCTTCTGCCTCCTCCTCCCCACCTCCTTCTGCTCCTCCTGCTCCTCCTCCCCATCTCCTTCTCCTGCTCCTCCTGCCCCTACTTCTCTCCTACTTCTCCCCATCCTCCTCCTCCCTCTCCACTCCTCCTCCTCTTCCTCCTTTTCCTTCTGCCCTCCTCCATACCCCCCTATCCTCCTCTTTCCCCACCTCCTCTCCTCTTTCCTTACTTCATCCTCCTCCCCTCTCTTCCTCCTCCCGCTCCTCCTCCTGCCCCTTCTCCCTCCTCCACCCTCCTCTTCCTCCTTGCCCACCTCCTCCTTATCCTCTTTCCTCTCCTCCTCCTCCTCCCCTTCTACTTCTCCCACCTCCTCCCTACCTTCTTTTCCTCCTCCTTGTTGCTGTTGTTATTGTTTGTTAGAAGTTACATAAGGGAGAATCATTCATAATTTTAATCAGTAAGGCACAAACTAAGTGTATCCAAATTGTGGTCTTGCACAAGTTTCATACAACTCCATGATTACTAGGAATCGCTGCTAGGGGATGTATTGTCATTGCTTAAAAGCATAGAAACACATTTTCCAAGAATTTATATATCTTGTTTTAGGAAAGGATGTTACTAATGTGCAAAGTCTTGAATACTTGCATGTAAAATTTCCTATGTCACAAATCGATGTGTAAGTCTTTCATTATTTGTAGTATTTTTGGTTTCTTTTATCTTCCTATTTTTATCCAATTTTCTCCTGTTTGTTTCCTTGCAGAAAAAGCTACCAAGGTGCCTGTAGTAACAGATGCTGCTGTGAAACCTGGGCCATGTTCCTTGAAGGTAACTTGGAAGAAACCAGATGGAAAAGTAACTGGTTATCTCGTCACCTGCACCCAAGATGAGCAAGGAAAGGAGGATAAGAAGAAAGATAAAGACAAGAAGAAGAAGAAAGACAAAGGAAAGGATGGTGTTGAAGGAGAGAAGGATGAAGAGAAGAAGAAAAAGAAGAAGAAGGGTAAAGATAAGAAAGCTGGCGATGCGAAAGATGATGGAGATGATAATGAGGAAAAGGGCGAGCACACAGAAAATACTGATGATGTGGTTGAAGGAGAAGATGAAGAAGCAAATAAGGAGGAAGGTGGAGAAGATGGTGAAGAAAATAGAAAGGAGAAGAAGAAAAAGAAAGGGAAAGGAAAAGAAGGCAAGGATGATGATTTAGATGATGATGAAACCAAAGATCATGTGAAGAAGACGAGTGAAAGTAAAGATGAGGAACCCAAAGGAGAGGAAAGTGATGAAGATGAAGGAGATGAAGAGAAGAAGGAGAAGAAGAAGAAAAAAAAGAAGGATGTTGGGAAAGAAGATAATGAGGACAAGGATGGAATAAAAGAAGGAGAAAAGGCTGAAGATGCCATTGGAAAGGGAAAAGGAGAAAAAGAAAAGACGGAGATGGATGAGGCTCCAAAAGAATTGAAAATTGATGATGCTGATGTTACCACGGCAACCTTTAAAGACCTTAACCCAGACAAGAAGTATGTGATAAAAATTTACACCTTGGATGGAGACTTGAAGAGTGATCGAGTGAAGCTGACTGGTAAACCAGGTTAGTATGCTGTCAGAGGTGAAAGGGTCAATGAACTGTGTTTAAAAACATGATCAGATATTCATTAACTCATGCTAAGAATAGTATATGGCCATGTGTTTTGAACTGGTAGATTTTCGTGTGACATCAAAAAGTCACTTTTTCAATTCTGGGAAATGCACCAATTGTCGTTTGAAATTAATTATTTCAACAATTATTCGTGCTACCGTAGGAAAAGTGTACATATTCTGAAAGGAAATTTCACAAGGAATTCAAAAATTTCATTGTTTTTATTGTAGGGTTAATGGTTAAAGGGAAACAACCAACAGAAAGTGATTTTTTTCATGCATAAAATTCTCAACTTCATGTGAAATTTTTGTTTCCACCTTATACCCCACATCAACAAGAGACATCATATTTGAACTCTACAGAGCTAGAGCTTTCCAAAAATGTATACTTTTACTATGATACCTGCTGTAGATTTTATGTTGCGCAAACATCTTGTTGGCATATATAAAAATGTACGAATTTGTTCAAATTCCTGAAGGTAATGATATCATTGTTTCTTTTAAAAATCAACTGCACATTTACGTTGTTAAATAACTGAATTGTCATGTCATAAGTGATAAGTTAAAAATATCTCTTTAAATAAAAAAAAGTGGGTATTATCATATCCCAAGCAGTGCACATCAACAAAACAGAATACAACATCCTAAATTTCATCACGTCATATTTCACTGTTCAGACCACAGTCTATTTCCCATTTTAAAGTCCAACATTTTAGGCTTGAAGCCTCCAAGTACTGAATTGTACACATTTATTTTCATGATAATCAATGCTAAAGATCTAATAAACTTTAAATAAGGCTTATATTACTTGATGTGGGACATTGACCACAAGTTATTGGTAGATTTGTTATTCTTATTTGAAATTTACCGTGTGTGATCCTCCGCGTGCGATCCTCAGCTCCACCCTGTCATTTTTTCACTTAAGTGGCCATAAGTTCAGAAGTTCATATGCTTTGTGCAAACTTAAGGTGTCATCTTAAAGATCTCATCAAGAGCTTTAATTTGATATGTATTTTGTCTATATTGGGTATCAGATGTTAACAAAAATTGAACAAGAACATCTAAAAACTTGCGCAAGTGTCACGGCTCCACCCTATGAGACTACCAGTTCAAAACACATGGCCATATAAGGGAGATTTGGAATGTCAAAGGTCAGAGGTCAAAAGTCTTGTTTACACAACTATTGAGTAATCTGAGTGTGTTTTTTTTTCCAACAGGGGAGGGGAGAACCAGAACCTTCTGACTCATTGTCTTACTGTACAATTCAAAGTTTGAATTGCATCAGCGACATACATGTATGTTAACACTTTGGGTGCTGGCCTAAAAGTCTAGATGTGGTAACCAGAAACTGGGTTGTTGTGTACTTATAACCTTTCAAAAATGTGTAATTTTCCGTAAGATTCCCAATGCTATCGAGACAAGACATTTTGCTAATTTATTTGGTTCAATATGTCTTCATTTTACGAAGATATCATTGGTAGAAATTTCACTGATAAAACTGATTGTTTTCTCAGCAAACTGGTGTGCCGATAGCACCCAAAGTTAAACCAAAGAAAGAAACTGATATATCTAGACAGTGTAAACTTGAAAACATACTGGATTAGGATTGGATTAGCTTCAAAATTATGGATCCTAAGGAGTATTTGATATTAAAGAAAGTCCGCACAGGCCATTAGTCCAAATATTGATGTCTGAATAAAGCTATTATAATGATGAAAAAGGAGAAGTTGAATAGTGTAACTGTCTGTTCTAGTTAATTTGATTCTATTTAAAACTTTAAAGTACTCAATCCATACGGGGTAAATGAAGTATTTCATGCTGTAATGCATGTGGTTGTTGTGTTAGTACTGATATTGTGTCAACTATTTTCCTCCTGTGTGATGTTCTCCTAGATGCTGCAGGCGAAGAGTCTCAGAAGGTGCCGCCTGTTACTGATGCCCTGATTTATGAGGTTAACTCAACATCATTGATGTTGGCATGGATACGACCACAAGGAGACGTAACGGGATATACGGTTGTATGCACCAAGGAAGAGAAGAAGGAAAAAGATGGTGAGAAGAGTAAAAAGGATAAAGATAAGAAGGATAAGAAGGACCAGGATAAAAAGAAAGATAAAGATAAGAAGAAGGACAAGGATAAGAAGAAAGATAAGGATAAGGAGGATAAAGAGAAAGTTAAAGAAGAGGAAGATGAAGTGGAGGACGATAAGAAAGAGGATGAAGATGGTGCTGAAGATGGTGAGGCAAAGAAGGAGAAGAAGAAGGAAAAGAAGGATAAATCTGAGAAGGGGGATAAAGAGAAAGATAAAGGCAGGGAAGATGAAGAAGATGATAAGGAAGAGGTGGAAGATGATGGTAAAGATGATGAGGCAAAGAAGGAGAAGAAAAAGAAGAAAAAGAAAGATAAGAAGGATAAATCTAAGGAGGAAGACGGGAGCAAAGATGCAGAAGACGATGCCAATGAGGAACCAATTAAAGAAGATGGAGAGGATACAAAGGATGAACAAAAGGAAAAAGCAAGAGAAAATGATGCAAGTGATGAGAAGAAGAGCAAGAAGAAGAAGGAAAAGAAGAGCAAATCTAAGGATGACTCTGAAGTGAAAGAGATCAAGATTACTAATCCAGAAGTCACCATGGCAACGGTTGAGGGACTGACGCCGGATCAGGAGTACGTGATTAAAATTTATGCCATGAATGGAGACAGGAAGAGTGAACGGGTGAAACTTACTGGAAAGACAGGTGAATGTTACTGTTAAACCATTGGGGGACGACAGGCTAGTATAGAAGCCCAGTCAGGGTTGCCAGGTTTTCCGATTCTCAAACTGCCAAATTCAGTGAAAAAAGGCCAAATTCGGATTTGATGTATTTCATGGGCAGCATAGCCTAGATTTGGTTAAAAATAACGTTGTAATCAATTTATAACACCTTTGAAACCTCTGCTACAGCCGAAAATTGAGTGCCGCGGTTTACGCGCAACCAGATTTCTCACGTGAAATACATGCGCACCACTATTTTGCGATCCTTGTGACCCGTATTTGACTGAAAATCCCCGGAAAATAGGGTTTTATAATGATTTTTTCATGTGTCAGTGAAAAAGGCCAAAAAAAGGCCAAAAAGCCATTTGGCCGGCACTTTGAATTCTTCCCGGCCAAACGGCGCAAAAAACTGCCAAATTTGGTGTTTTTGGCCAGGAAAAAGCCAAACTGGCAACCCTGAGCCCAGTACAACTCACACCCAGAAACAATTTCTTCACTTATACTTGTCATTGTGTATATTTAATTGGACAGAGCCATTTGTAGACAATATAACCTCTGTTTGAGTGAAAAGGGTAGTATATTTTCTGGCATTCTGTGGAAGCCAGTCATCTCTGAATGTGCCATGTGCTGGGCTTCTGTACATGCCTGTCATCTCCAAGGTGTTAATAATGCTTTCTGTGCATGGTTAACAGCAGAACTAATATTTTCACACAGTGAATGTATTTCACTTTGGACCAAATATCATGTCTCACAATATCCATTAATGCAATTTAGTGAAAATAACTGTGATACATCCCCCAACATAACAGTGAGGCACACTTTGTTTATTATGCCCTACTTGTTTGCAAATTAGTGTGTGGCTCTGTAAGATTAAGGCAGTGATTTGTAATATTTTTCTTTGTTTCAGCGTGAGCTAAAAATGTGATTGAAGATGATTCAAACATACTCCTTTTGATATTCCAAACTGCATGAGTTTCAAATAAGATGCTAACTTATTGTCCTATAATAATGTATATAATAAATCTAAAAATATGATTGAATATGATTCAAACATACTCCTTTTGATATTCCAAACTGCATGAGTTTCAAATAAGATGCTAACATATTGTCCTATAACAAGGTATACCATGAATCTAAAAATCCATCCGTTAAGGTTTTCTTGTGATTGCATGAGTGATTTATTTATGCAATTTCAATTACATTGTAGCTCCAGACTCGGCACTTCCTGAGGTTTTGACACCAGCTGTGTTTACCCTTGACGAAGCTTTGGTGATCACATGGTCTAAACCAACCAATGAGAGCCCTCCGTCCGGTCAGCTGACAGGTTACCACTTGTCATGCAAACCGGTCGATGACCCAGATGCCTCAACTGCCGACGCAAGAATTGATGACATCGAAGAGAACAGATACGAATTTGAAGATCTAGACAATAGTGTGAAGTACAGTCTCTACATTCATGCTGTCTATGGAGATGAGGAGAGCAAAGGGGTGGAATTGGTTGGGCAGCCTGGCAGTGAGTCTAGAGCTTGTTGTGGACAGATGCAGTGTTTGCACATGATTGCAGTTCATTTGGCACCATGATTTGATAATGTGTGATTTACAGTCTCTTATTATCACTGTGTCTATGAAGATAAATAGAATAATGGATTTGAATTAAATGGACAGCCTGGCAATGGGTCAAGTGTGTCTTGGAGTGATACTGTGGTAACACAACGTTTGCTCTGGCAATGGTTGCCTAGGTGGCAATATTGCGGAGGCGTCGTGGCTATATGGGTAAGACCGTGGCTTCCTGAAACAAAGGTATTTTGTTCGCATGAAGCCCTGGGAACCCTGAAATCACAGAGGACAAATAGGGTTGGGATTGCCATTGGGTTTTCAGGTCAGAATAGAGTTAGGGTCAGGGTAAGGGAGTTGGGTTAGGATTAGGGTTAGTGTAATGTAATCAGCACTACAGCAATTCTTGCCAGAGCAAATGTTGTGGAAATGATGCTGTATGTCATGATTGCAGTTCAATTGCACCATAATAGAGCTGTAGTGTTACCTGAGGGGACTAAGTACAGTATACAAATATATACTGGTACGAGAGTCTCTGGTTGAAACTATGACGAGCCCGAGGTTACGTGGACTGTACTATTTTCTCGAGGGGCGCAGCCCCGAGGGAAAATAGTTAACAGTCAACGTAACCGAGGGCGTCATAGTTTCAAACAGAGACTCTCAGCATAGGATATATTCGTTTTATATCCGTCATCGAATAACAAGGAAATTAAACAAAGAAAAAAAAGGAAAATGAAATGTATTTACGGTAACCCATATGAGTAAGTGTGTGTCGCACGGCATACAGGTGCGCGATATTTTTACTTGCAGTACGGATAGGGACGCAATTCCATTAACGTATACTCTAGTTAGTGGAGTATCAATTTCATAAACCTATAAAACACTAATTTAATCCTCATTCTTATTTTAACTATAATCCTAACTCAAATTTGACGAATTTAACCCAGTGTTAATCTGAAACTTTGCCAAACTTCCGTACGGGCGTGAACGCTATAATGTCTTTCACTCGCACGGAAAAAAATAATGTTCGGTACATGTGTTTTTACACACGATTCATTTGGCTTTTGAATTAAGCTCAAATCATGATCCCGCTGTCGAGAGTACAATAGTACTTTACTATTGTACTCTCCCGCTGTCGAGAGTACAATAGTACTTTACTATTGTACTCTCCGACTACTATAGTACTTTCAGAACAATTGTCTCCCAGACTCACAGAATAGTGTGTTTATTTTTCATCATGTGACATACTTTTGACCAACCAGAATTCAAGAAATTTACAATGGGGGATATAATACACGATATCTTGGGCTGAGGTCTATGGAGAATGTAATACTATGTTATAGCAAAATTAACAGAGATTGAGTCGAGGCCAAATTTTTTCCGCCTTGGCGTCACATGTGAAAATCTATGTGAAAAATATTTTTCCTGTGGACTCAACCTCCATCTCAGGAAATCAAGTAATATGCAATGGTTTAACTACTGTCTGTTCATTCAGGCTGTGTAAAGAGATAGAGCATTTAGTGTGAATTTGATTGCACAGGATGGCAGTAAGTATTGCATGACATGGATGGGTGTATGCTTGTGTATGCATGTGATTGTACTACAGTTGTGCCATGATTTAAAGAATAGTGTGAGATACAGTCCCTAGCACCATGATGGCTGTGGAAATAAATAGAGCAAAATATGTGGGATTGCCTGGCAGTGAGCCTAGTGTGTAACTTGAAGACATGAAGTATGTTTGGGAGTATTTAGTGTAGATTTTACTATGTGGAAGGGGATAGAGTGGGGTTAGATTCATAGTATTCTAATACTCATATCTTGATTGACTGATGGATGGATGGATGGATGGATTGATTGATGGATTGATGGATTGATTGATTGATTGATTGATTTTGTATTCTTTTGTTGCCATGAAATAATCTGATTAATATAAGTTTGTCTAATCAGCACAATAATTTTGTTTGTAAATTATGTGTATTCTGAATTTGTTGCACATTTTCAGAAATGTGTATTCTAAAAAAAAAACAATAAATGTAACAACTTGTATTCTCTATTAACTGGTATGTTGTGTTTTTTACATTAACTAAATGTACTGTGTAAGCTCAGTGAGTGTTTTTTTTTAGTATTTCACAAGTCAGTATGAAGTCTTCTGTGTTTTTCTGTGTGTGTTAATGCAACACCATAATTTTAAATATGGTTTGTGATTATTGAAATTTTCTGTCTACTAATTTTAGCATCTCTTTGTACTGTACTTCAGATTTTACATAAGAAGCATATATACAAAATCTCCCAAAACAAAATTATGTTTGTGTGACATGTGCGACATGCCAAAAAAAATGAAGTATGGTATGTTAACCCAATGAATGTAAGTTTGATTATACAATGAAAGTGGTGTTGAATGAGTGTTTGTTTAGAAATAATTATCTATCTTTCAACTGATGAACCATAAGTTAATTTTAAAATACTGAAAGTAGTTCTTGTTAATAAGATCTATTGTTCATGAATTAATTACATGAAATTTGAATTATAGGATGTTTGTCCATTCAAGCACTATTATGTAGCCTAGATATCACAGTTTGAAAATAAAAAATATACATATCTTTATTTTTTTTCATAGAATCTCAAAGCAACCAGGTCACTGACCCCAAATCAGAATCGACCCTTGACACCATCAACCTGACCTGGGTCAAACCTGCTGGAGAGGTCACAGGTTACAAGGTCATCTGCGTCCCCAAGGAGGGTGACCCGTCAGAGTCAAGATAGACGATGCCTGAGTGAACAAAGTGCGGCCTGTGCCCAGGAGTGTGCGCAGGCGGGACCACACACTGGAGATTTATGGTCCTATCATGAGAGAGCTGGGTCGAGAAGTTACATTACGCGTAGTACAAGTGAGTATGGTCCGATTCTGCATTTAAAATGAGCAGTGACACAAGTTATGTTTATCGCCTAATAGATTCCGGGCTATCTCCGTCTTGTCATCCGCGGGGGGGGGGGGGGGGGGGGGGGGGGGGGGAAGGGGGGGGAGGGGGGTGCCCATTAACATTTGGTGGATTACTAAAATTATACCCCAGCTGCGAATGATTGTTACACTATGTTTTCAAGCTTAGGTGCTGCTTTATTAGAAATTATAATATTCTTCCTGTTATTATTATATTTTTAGAACCTCGACCGGTTGTTGAGCCAAACCTGGAAGAAAGTACTGCCAAGACACTGAAGATTAGCTGGTCCCGACCTGAAGATGAACTCACTGGTTACAGAGTGGAGTATAAACGAGTGGATGGGAGCAGCCAAGGAAGTGGGGAGAAGAATGGAGGAGACAAAAAGGAAGAAGAGGAAAAGAAAGAGGAAGACAAGGAGAAAGAAACAGAAAAGAAGAAAGAAGAAGGTAAGAATCAATTACACGAATACATGTATGTTACACAGGAAGCACATTTTTTTTTATTTTTTTTTTTTTAGTCAATACATGTAGCATGTTTACTTCCATTCAATTATTTACCACTGTGAATTTTATGAGTATGTAATATCTTTTGTAAGAAATTTTTATGCTGAAGTAATTTACACCATGTGTGTGTTGTGTGTTTGTGTGTGTGTCTGTGTGTTTGTGTGTGTGTCTGTGTGCATGTGTGTCTGTATGCATGTGTGTCTGTATGCATGTGTGTGTGTGTTTGAATGTATGTATGTGTGTGTGTGTCTGTGTGTGTGTCTGTGTGTCTGTGTCTGTGTCTGTGTGTCTGTGTGTGTGTGTGTCTGTGTCTGTGTGTGTCTGTGTGTGTCTGTGTGTGTCTGTGTGTGTGTGTGTGTGTGTGTGTGTGTGTGTGTGTGTGTCTGTGTCTGTGTCTGTGTTTGTTTGCACATGTGCATGTGCATCTATGTATACAACTACATGTAGGACTGTGTTGTGGAAGGGTCCAGTGGTGTATTTATATTGTCCATGGGTTCAATATTTTTGTCTATTAACAATGTATTGCATGAATTGACCATAAGTATATTTTGAAGTCTTTTCAGACAAACTGTTTTGATGCAGAAATAACCTGCTAGCTGTCCCTGATTTAAGACTGACCTTTTTCTGATTATAGAAGAACCAGAATATTAACCCATTGAACACTAGACACAAGATATCTCATCTCAAGGGCTATGGGAAATGCAGGTTAAAGCCCAAGTTTAGTTTTGGGAATTTTTTGTTATTTGAAAGCTTTATGCCCCAAAGTCATAACCCTGCAATAATAGTATAGCTCATATAACCTTTTTAACCCTTTGGATGCTATAATGTAAAATATAGCCGAAAATCTC
>JZLH01S0549880.1:22945-37887 GCA_001188425.1 Eucidaris tribuloides
CGCTCCAACAACACATAGTATTTAACGTGGTCCTAATGCTTTCTGCATATTTTCTCTTGTATTAGCACCACATTAAATATCATTCATGTCGTCAGTTAGGCCCAAGTCAAAATGTTTAATTGACGTTCACACGAATGTTAAAAAGCAAAACATTTTGCAGTTTTGCAATCCGTTTAAACCTTTAGTACTATTAAATGCCAAAATTTTTGTGTTATGTGATATACCAATATTGAAAAAAGGGCAATACCACTGTTGCTTATAGAATCAAAGTAATATGTAGCAGCCACAGTCCACAGATGCTAAAGCATGCATTGTGAGCTGGGCGTACATTGGACCTATCAATCAGGACCACCCTCAAATGAAGCCCCCAATTATAACACCTCTCTGTCTAGTCACTACACCAGACGTCTATAGTTATTATCGGCTTTTGATGTAATAGCATCCTATTGATGTAATAGGCCACCCTCATGGAGTATTAAGTAGTCTTTTGTGTTCTTCTTTGGCTCTAGACTCTTGTACAATAAACATCTAACTACAACTTACTCAACTAGTTTCCAGTATACTTTATTGTTAAACTCATTATAAGAACCCATGAATGACAATAACATTTAAACATTTCAAACGTTTTGGGGAAGATTTTAAAACATTTCAAACAAACATCGTAATGACTCAGGACTGTGCTAGATACAAACTAACGCACTCTCAACCATGCGTTAATTCTACAACAATGTACCCATGGTAATGATAGTTGATATAGGAGTCATCCACTTCTGTTGGGAGTGTAGCTAGCCATTAGTAAAGCTGATCTAACCCAGGCATGTACATGAAGGCTATAGAGAATTGACACACAATGTTGATGCTATTACAACAGAAATGTGACTCTGGGATGTCTTGTCATGTCTCATGTAGGCACGGCTTCGGTTGCTGTTGCTGGTCTTCTTGCCAGTTTCCGTATCACAAAGACCAAACTGAAAGACAGCAAATTTCTCTTCCAAGGTGCTGGAGAGGTAAGACTACATGTAAGGTTGCAAAATTCCTGGGAATATTATGTGTGGGAAATTTCCATTTGAATATTCAGAAATTTTCCAGAAATATAGGGAGTTTTTGGAAAATTTTGCAAACTTTGCATTGTTTTTCGTGGAAAAAAACAGTACATTGTCCAGATTGATGTCACGAGCCAAAAAAAAAGTCATCCTGTCTGAAAGAACAATGATCTATGATGCAAACTGATGCAACAAGGGGAAAAAAGGGAAGAGGGGGGGGGGGGGTTATCTCGTCCGGAATAACAATAATCTATGGTCAAAATTGATGTGACAAGCAAAAAACAAAATTCATCAGGTCTAATAGAACACTCATGTAATGATGCAAATCGATGCAACAAGCAAAAAAGAAATTATAAAATAAAAAATAAATAAAATAGAGTCACCAGGTCTGATGAAAATCATATCTATGATCTAAATTGATGTACCAAGCAAACAAAATTTAAAAAAATCATCAGGTCCAAAAGAACACTGGTCTATGGTGCAAATTGATTCAATGGCACCTCATTAAGTCTAGGGTGAATAGTCTAAATTGGGGCGAAATTGTCAAAATACACAAAAAAACCCCTTATTTAATGTATTTTGAAAACTATGCAATATAAAATAAAATATAGTTATTTCTATAGGGCTATACACACATTTGTTCATAGCACTTGAATATTGGACCATGTATCGTTCAGCAAGGCAGCATCTGTACAGCACCATAGAAGAGACCCATGTGAAGTGTTGATAGTGTTGAAATGGCCATCACACCAGGTTTTCACCCTTCTCTTTTCAATGAAGAATGTGGGTCTTAAACGTGCCAAGGTGTTTTTGTCTCCACACAGGACCTTGGGCTTTATGTCCTATCTGAGGGACGGGGTAATGGGGATAAAGTTCCTTACCCAAGGACACAACCACCATGGCCTGGCGTGGATTTGAACCACGGACCTGTAGGTCAGGAAGCCAAGCTTTTACCCACTAAGCCATCATGCCTCCCCTAAATAGGGGGCTGCTCGGGGTGGGGGGGGGGGGGTAGAGGCGTCAGGGTAGTACTCATCAGCCCCCTTTCCCAATTTGTATGTCAGAAAACAATTAATAGCAATGTCTTGTCTTTTGTTTTGATTTTTATTCCACACCTTCTATCCAGGCATCCCTAGGTATTGCTGGTCTCATAGTGAATGCTATGGAAGAAGAAGGTCTCTCTGGGGAAGAAGCAAGAAAAAGGATTTGGATGGTTGACTCAAGGGGACTCATCACAAAGGTAAAGTGAACATTAATAGCAAAGTATCGTAAATCAACCATTTTACTTGCTTTTGAAAGTTCAATTGAGAAAACAGCTTCTTGTGTATTTTACCTGTCACTCTCTTTGCATTATTTTGTTTACAGAAATTAGAACCATTTCCTGGAAAAAGAGATTTGGAATCGGAAGATTTTCAACTTAATATGGAAATTTGAACCTTTAAAATAGTAATACAAAAAAACCAAACAAAACACTTTTACAGTGTGGAGGATTATGTAGCTCAGATTTTTCAGACGGTGGTCATTACACCCCCGCCAAACAAATTTTGAAGGGGGTATACGGTAATCAATGTACGGTTGGGCAGTCGAGCAGTCGGGTGGGCGGTTGGTCCATTGCAAATCTTGCGGATCAAGCTACTTCCTCAGTTTTTGACAAATGCTAATGAAGTTTCGCACACACATTAGTCTTGGGATAAAGATGTGCAACACACATTTTTTGAATTGTGTCTGGCAACTATGTTGCCATGGTAATGGAATATTATAACAAATCTGGTAAAAATCTTGCGGATCGAACTACTTTCCTAGGTTTCTACCAATGCTCATGAGATATGGCACAAACATTGATCTTGGGATAAAGATGTTTAAATGTCTGAAATTCTGTTGCCATGGTAACAGCATATTATGGAAATAAGTGAGGGATATGATGGAGCGGGGGTATTAATCACCTTCAGTGATATTTTTAGTTATTACATTTGGCCGTTAATGGTACTATGTGTGCTTTTTGCACTGTGTTTGATATTTTCTTCCCAGGATCGTAAAGCTGGAGGTGTGACAGCACACAAAGCCTTGTTTGCCCACCAACATGAAGACATGACAGACCTAGCCTCCATCGTGAAGTTGGTCAAACCCACCGTACTTATAGGTGAGTAGAAACCGGTGAATGTGTTTAACTCTTTAACATTTGTAGCATTTTGAGCAGTGCCACATTGTTTTTTTTGTGCTTTTTTTTGGTTGGTTTTTTTTTGGGGGGGGGAGGAGTGTAGTGTCAACTTTAAACAGCAGGAACATGTTTACACATGCATAATGGAGGAAAGTTTTGTGTAAAAAATTTGTAGGTAAAAGTACATTCTTTACAATGAAGTGATTGTCATAATTGTGAATAATGTTGAAGTTACAAATAATTTTTGTATTTATTATTTTTTTTTGTATTTTCATGTGGAATCAAGTAATATCTATTAATGTGTTGAATTCCCATTCACCCCCCCCCCAAAAAAAATGGTCATAAATATTCCAAATTTGTAGAAAAACATCTGATGCAAACATACTAGTTTAGGAGTGATTTAGTAAGGGCTTATCCACTACTATGAAACACACACACATACCGGTACTTGTAAGACCGGCAAACGTTTTGGTTCCATGAGCGGATGCTTCTACTGCATACCAAGGACATACACGCCAAAATTTTATTTGGAAACCATGGATACAAGGTGTATAGTGTGTAATTGACTACATTGTAAACGTGGACCCATCCCAACCCTATACACACCCTCTGCAACTGAGGACATATACACCTAAATTTTATACGGAAACAGTGGACAAAATTTGTATGAGTGTGATTTTCTACGACCTGACCATGGACATACCTCTACCCCCATACATCAGGGTTCCCAGCCAATCAGGGAAAATTATTTTACTTTTTTCCAGTCAGGGAAAAGTCAGGGAATTTGATAAAAATGCCTCAAATCAGGGAAAAGTCAGGGAATTTTGATTGGCCCAAAAATCAAAAGTAGTCAGTCAGACTCTGACAGTGTTTTATACTGCAACAACATAGGAAACATGTAAAACTGGAAATGAGTTGAAATAATTATCATGGAATTTTCGAGACTTCATCAGGGAAAAATCAGGGAATTTTGTTTTCTTGAAATGCTGGGAACCCTGTACATGTTCTCAAAACAACGTCCCCTGTATGTTCTCTATTAGTAGATTTCCAGTCGATTAGCATATGTTAGATAACAGTGGATGCCCGCAGTTGCTCAAGTCCACAGTTTGGTATGTAAAATCCTGATGAAGGTCAGTGATTGACGGCAATTACACACACACACACACACACACACACACACACACACACACACACACACACTCAAAACAGACACACGAAAAAGACAATTGGTCACACCCTCATCACCATGTTATCTTTTCTCTCCCTCTTCACAGGGGCTGCTGCCATAAGTGGTGTCTTCACTCCCGAGATCCTGCAGGACATGGCCTCATTCAGCCCCCGTCCTGTCATCTTTGCCCTCAGTAACCCCACCAGCAAGGCCGAGTGCACAGCCGAACAGGCCTACACGCACACAAACGTGAGTCACAGAAAACGTCAACTGGAATATTGGGAGTTCCGCCAAAAATTCCCCACGTTTTCTTTCTTGATTACGTATTTCATGTGAAAGTTCCTTTTATTTAACTAATAAACTAAGCCTTATTCACCCCCGAATGTGCTCTTATATTTATAAAATCATTTTGAAAGTTATGGACTTTTTGACACTGCCCCTTTTGGACTCTGCCCCAGGACCTACGTCAAAAACAAGTGTCGCACTATTCACAAGTTACATTGTTCCGCAAATACCGTATTTGCCGGTGTATAAACCACACCCGTGTATAAACCGCACACTCGACTTTCGACCTCGCCAAAAAAAAAAATTAACGAGATTTTCTTTTTAAAATGGAGGGGTCGCAATATAAGTAGCATTAATATTTGGTTCCGTATAATGTTGAAAATGATCGTCGAAGGTTCGTTTTTTACCCGTCAGACATGAATGCCGCGAATATTTAGTTCCGTATTTTGGTCAAAACGATGGTCGGGGGTTCGTTTTTTACCCATTAGACATGAATGCCGCGAATATTTAGTTCCGTATTTTGGTCAAAACGATGGTCGGGGATTCGATTCTTACCCGTTAGACATGAATGCCCCGAATATTTAGTTCCGTATTTTGGTCAAAACGATGGTCGGGGGTTCATTTCTTACCTGTTAGATATGATTATTTAGTTTCGTATTTTGGTCAAATCGATGGTCAGGGTTCGTTTTTTACCCGTCAGACACGAATGCCGCGAATATCTAGTTCCGTATTTTGGTCAAAACGATGGTCGGGGGTTCGTTTTTTACCCCTCAGACATCAATGCCGCTAATAACGTGAAAACGACGATCGTTTTGACCATTATACGGAACTAAATATTCCCGGCATTCATGTTTAACGGGTAAGAAACGAACCCCCGACCATCGTTTTGACCAAAATACGGAATTAAATATTCGCGGCATTCATGTTTAACGGGTAAAAAACGAACCCTGACCATCGATTTGACCAAAATACGAAACTAAATAATCATATCTAACAGGAAGAAATGAACCCCCGACCATCGTTTTGACCAAAATACGGAACTAAATATTCGCGGCATTCATGTCCAACGGGTAAGAAACGAACCTCCGACCATCATTTTGACCAAAATACGGAACTAAATATTCGCGGCATTCATGTCTAACGGGTAAGAAACGAACCCCCGACCATCGTTTTGACCAAAATACGGAACTAGATATTTGCGGCATTCATGTCTATCGGGTAAGAAACGAACCCCCGACCATCGTTTTGACCAAAATATGGAACTAAATATTCGCGGTATTCATGTCTAACGGATAAGAAACGAATCCCCGACCATCGTTTTGACCAAAATACGGAACTAAAAATTAGCGGCATTCTTGTCCGCCAGTCAAAATCAAACCCTCACTTTTCATTTTAGCGACGTTCAGCTTCTAAACAGGCTGCATGGCATCAGAGTGGAGACGCAACACGGGCGGCATTAAAAGCTTAATTTTGTAAGGACTGTTACAAAACAAACTACTTCGTTTTTATTACTTTTAATCGCAAGAATGATTAGGGAAGCTATTGCCATGTTAAACTACGATAATTACAGTAAATTATGTTGGGAATTTAAGCGGACATTTGCTTGTACCCGTGTATAAACCGCATCCCACTTTTTTTTGACTTTCCCGACGGAAAATAAGTGCGGTTTATACACCGGCAAATACGGTAATCATTATTATTACTGACACGCATCCAGCCCCATATTTATACAATAGGGAGCTTTTGATATCGACGTGATCTGCAACACAAAAATTTTGATGATGCCATTTTCACCCCAACACAGAATTACCTCAAATTCCATCACAGGAATGTGACACCATCGAGATCCTCAGTTTAACAAACTTTTGATTTGCACAACCGACATGATCTGCGACGGTATGCAGTAATATACACAAATTTGAAATATTAAATAAATTAAAATATTCTGTGTATATTTTGTAACCACCCATATTCTCATTGGCTACCGATGTGGGGCTTGGTAGCCTCAAATGCTAGAGTTCCTGTGAATTATGTGCTGACTGGGCATGTCCCTCAAATTGTCAGTGAACGGAGCAGCTAGAGGCTACCAGGCCTCTCCCAGGTGGGGCTGAGAATTGTGGTGGGCAGTACTAATACTTTCTATTCTATGTTTTAAGCCGTAATAATTCTTTTATTTTGTTTGTTATAAGTAGTTGTGCGTATTTGAAAGTATTCATGTAGAATTTGTGCAGTGTAAATGTATGTATTATTAGTTTATGTGTGCTTAGAAACAATTGTATTAAAGTGATAGGCTAACTTTGTGGAGCTTCTATTTAAAAAATTGTCAAACTTTGATATCTGAGCTACATAGTAGTGTTCAAATGGACAAATAAACACCCTAGAATAAGTTTGGAAGGTTACACTGCCAATGGCAAGTTATACATGAATAAACAATAAAACTCGGGGCGAGTTTTATTAACCTAGGTGTACACACAGTAAGTCTATGGGAGGAAATGGGCAAGTGAATCTGGTCAACTTACGATTTTCACTTTTTTAAAGCACTAAATAATCATTTTGAAATACAATTTTTTCAGGGCTTCATTTTTAGACCTCATCAAAGATGCTGGTAGCATGGGGAATCATGTGGCTCAGATTTTTTTAACTGTGGTAAATGTTAGCCAATACCTTTAAGCACCTTTCAAATGTAATTATTATTTATTATTATTATTCAGGGATAATTTTGAACTGTGGTGAAAATGCCAGATCTTGGGTTATGCTGCATGACAACAATGCCATCATAATGGTTAAGTACATTTCAATATCTGAGATCATCGCTCTTTTTCTTTTTTTGATATTCATTAGCAAGGGGTATGAGCGACTATTACTTTCTGATCTCACTGCAAAACCCACTGAACCACGATGCATTCTGGAAATGAAATTGTTACACTACTAACATGTAGCATATCTATGATAATGTCTAATTTTGTATGACTGTTTAAAAATATTTCATTCACATTACGTCTGTCAGTAGGAATACTTCATTCAGTAACTGAGAAAAAATTATATTGTATTCCTACTCATCAGCAAAACAGTGTTTTCTGACAAATCTACTTATAATCGAAATCAAAATCCCTTACCAGACCATTGGGCATTGTCTGTTGATCTATGTTGAGGTACATGTAGTGATCGTTGTGGCCGCTGCTCTCGTAAATACCAAGGTCAGGGGTCAACGTGAGCAGGAAACAGTGAGCATTTCCTGTAAAGTAATGATAAGAACACGAGGTCATTGTGATTTGCAGTACAGGGAAACCCCGTTATAACGAGCTCGGATATAGCGAGGTACCGCTTTTAACGAGGTGATTGTCTCTGTCCCGTTTTCATTTACGTGTTGTTCAATGGAAAGAAGTGTCGTTTATAGCGAGCTCGGTTATTGCGAGATTTCGCTTATAACGAGGTATTTTTCTCAACCCATTAACAAAGAAAAACATAAGAAATTCAACCGGTTAAAACGAGGAAATGAAAGTCGCATGGTGCGCTGACCAAATTGTAAATTTTGGCAACGCAAAAAATGGCCAATCGTTTCAGAGCGCATCGCACTTCAGCCTGCCATGCACGCAGCCATGCACAATACATGAAGTCCCTGACTTATCTGCAAGTGTGTGTGTGTATACACACAACTGGACAATACATTTACCTGTCACACAAAGCCCGCCTCCCGTACACAGTACTCGACGAAAGTTACGAGCGTGAAGGTTGCTACTTTCTTTTTGTAGATCTAGTTTCTTTTATTACTTTGGAGTTTGGATGAGTATATGAATGAAAAATAATCATCTGCCTGTTCATAGTTTTGGTGCAGAACAAGTAGGAAAATCAGTAAACAGATGGGTTTAATGCCTAGTCCCATACATGTTATATTTAATGTGTTACATTATTGTACATTTACAACGAGGTACCGGTTACAACGAGGTAAAATCGGCGGTCCCGACAACCTCGTTATAACGGGGTTTCCCTGTATTTACATCTTGAATGCTGGAAGGAAGAATATTTTAGATCCAGCTACTGGTTTTTCTTGAGTAAGGGGTCAGTGCTATAGGTTTGGACAAAATAAAGGAAAAACAGGTATAAAACTATGGCGCTTTTTCCAAACTTTTATAATGATTAAAACATGATCTTAGCACTGTATAACAAATGATTGGTAGAATATGCACTGCATTAAGCTGTCCACGAATGACAAATGTACTTGTAAAGATAGTTTATGTACTAGCTTTCCTTCCCCAGATATTAGATTATTTAGTTATGTGGTGGGAGATTTTATGATGCTACAACAGCAATTTTTTTTCTAAATATTTCATGTTTACTTCATGACAGATGCAATTATTTCTAACAAAGCCTCGTATTAAAAATTACATCTACACTTTCTATCTGGCTAATACTTCTGTAATTTTTCCCAACTTGAAGATTTATCTAATATGGGGGTGTCAATGTGAATTTGTGAAGTGGATTTATTAATCAACTCATGCATGTAATATTACTAGATCATGGATATACCACTTCCAGTCATATTTTTGTTTAAATAAGAGTATCAATAGCTAATTGGCATAAAGCTAGGCCACTAACCAACAAAGTTTGGTCCAATGTGCCAACTTTCCGAAGCAAACCCTCCAAAGACGCGTCCCTCCGTATCCTTGATCAGGATGACCGACGGTCCCTTGCCCTGGATGTGAGACAGGAGAGTCGAGAAACTGAACCCATGGACCGCCGAGGCATACAGGAAGCGCCACTGCCGTCGCAACTCATGAGGTAGGTGGTAGTTGATGGTCAGAAGACTGGGGAGATCCAGGAATGTTTGGAATTTGGACCAGGGGGCGTCCTGACACAGCGGCAGAGTGGGGACATGATGCATGATATCTTCCGTAATGGCATCCGCCTCGTCTTCAAAGGACGCGGCTGATGCTGTACTGATACCCTGTGGGAGGGATTACAATCAAATGAAAAGAAGTTAGGAGTGATCCAGGAATGTTTGGAATTTGGACCAGGGGGCGTCCTGACACAGCGGGAGGGTGGGGACGTGGTGGATTATGTCCTCCGTTATGGCATCTGCCTCGTCTTCAAAGGATGCAGCTGATGCTGTACTGATACCCTGTGGGAAGGGTGATCAAATGATATGAAGTTAGGAGTGATCAAGGACATCCAGGAATGTTTGGAAGTTTGACCAGGGAGTGTCCTGACACAGCGGCAGGGTGGGGACGTGGTGGATTATGTCTTCCGTTATGGCATCCGCTTCGTCTTCGAAGGATGCGGCTGATGCGGTACTGATACCCTGTGGGAGGAGTACCAATCAGATGAAAAGAAGTTAAGCCAGTTCATAATCAGCAGATGTCTCAAATGACCCCACAATGATAATACTATACATATGAGTATTTAGGGGGTTGTTTCGGGGTGTTCAAACACTACCCTTTTACAAAAAGGGGTGTTAACACCCCCAAATACCCCCTTTTTTCAAAATGGGGGGAGTTTTAAACCCCAGTTAGAGACAGGAAACAATGGTGTTTGACTGTGAACAGACATGATTTGGCCATGAAAAATTCTCCCCTTGGACCCGATGTTTTTTGGGGGGTGGGTGGGGGTGAGGGCTTTTCCGTTCACAGTCTTCCCATGAAGAGACATGATTTAGCTGTAAAAAATTATCCTGTCAGATCTGATAACCATTTTTTATAGGCTTTTCATGTTGCTGCTCAGCCATATACGGACAAGATTTGGCCACCGATAAACACCCCCCTCCCTTAAAAAATCCTGGATATGCCTACAATCATTGAAGAATGGATCTTCTTACAGGCATCTGACAGCGACCATTGATGAGCTGTATAGTGGATATTGTAAAATTCTGTTGAGAATAACACCTCTACCTGTACATTCCTGAATATACATCTTGTGCATGCATGATGTATCACATAGTTTTCACGTTGAACTATACAGTGTTTACAATGCCTCTTGCACAAGCATTGTCCAAAATGACCTTTGTTCCAAACATGTGCAAATTGTAAATACACATAGGCTCATTGTAATTTTTGTATTTGGGTATGATATGGTAAGTTATTGTGTATTACTTATCTGCATAACTTGCTTTTCCTCTCAGGTGCAAAGGGATATGAATAATTAAACTTAGCAGCTGGCTCATCAATGCAACTGCCAAATGTTTGTTTCATCTAGAAATTTTGATAATTTCTGTCGTGATCAGAATGGATCAGGATTGCACACCCAAATTAGCCCCAAGATTGACACCATCCGGTAAAAGGAAGCCCGTTAGACCAAAAATCACATTGTGGAGGACTGTATTGACAGAGCTCAGCTGACTCGGATGAATCTTACCCGGGGCTGAGCACAATCCATAGATAACGACAAAGACTAGGGTTGAACAAGATTAAACAAGTACTTATTGTCGATAGGGTGATAAACTTCATATCTAAATTTTTGGTGAAAATTGTTTTTTTTTATGCAATTTTGTAGATTGGGGAGCCAGATTTTGTTTTGTCCAAATCTCTTTTGTCATATCTCAAATGTAATGCTACCGTTGCCAGATAAAAAGATGAATTGTTTTCCATTTCTTGTTACCTTATTACAGCAGCCAGTTTTTTTTTGGGGGGGGGGGGGTTGGGGGCACTCTCCTGAACATATATCATTTCTGAGGTACCAAATTTCATTAACATCAAGTTACTTATTTCACCTCCAGTGCTATGAGCTTTTACTTGTAATCATATTGTTTTGAATTATCTACCATTTGTATTTGTACAAGGTTGGATCATGTAGGAAAAAACAAATGTGATGTTTACCCGAGTGATGGATCTTCCTGGACTGAAACACACTTGCAAGACATCTGTGAGAAGCGAATAAAAGACAACCTTCTTCTCTAACCACCTCTGGAGCTGAGCCTCATCTAAAGAAGAAGCATCATCTGTAAAATAACACATCGGGTAGAAAGAGAGTAAGGTGACAGAAGAGTGACAAATGATTTAGGTCTTAGATAAATTGGTCCATTACTCTAAGGTAACATCAGCAGTGATATCAATTTATCATGCGTTTATTGAACAGCTTGAAGGGGGTTACAGCTCATTCTCTTGCTCTACAAAATCATTATTACATTACACTTACATTCCCCTAAGACCATGGTAAGGAACAACAATAAAATGATGATAAAATTCCAGTATTACATTCAGTTTATCTCTTCTACTCAGATCACATGAATAACATTGCAACTGGCTTGTAACTATATTGGTAGCATAGAGAAGTCAAATTGTTTTCCTATATCAAATATGCTATTGTATGTGATTATTTGATTACAAAATTGAAATAGGTTAACATCTACTGAAAGTAGAATTTGAAATATATCAATGTGAATGAAAAAGTGTTATAAATTTGTGTTAGTTATACATGTGGCCATTAAATTAGATGCAGTCTATGTGCTTGTGAAATTCCTCCTTGGTGATATCAACATTAAACAATTTCTATTGCCTTGCTAGAACACTCTGGGTTCACCTGTAATGTACATGAAGAAATGTCATTCAGCTGCCTGTAAATCTAATAGGCTAATTAGCATAATAAAGGAGGCATTGACTGTGAGTGTGCCTGTGGAGTTCAGTGACCTCTTAGGCCAGTTATGAATGAACATTCTAGAGAGTAGTAGATTCAGTAGATTCTATATCAGGCCATTGTGTTTATTATTTTGTCATATTTACAAACATGGATAGATGTTTCTAGAAGTACAGATTGGTAGTATAAATACAGGATGTTTTTGGACATGAGTTCAGAGTTTCTGTCATCTTAGCTCAAATCACGTGTTAATAGTAACCTGCATTTTAGAGTTTATCGTGACCGTGGCTCGATACACAACTTGTGGATTTATAGGAGAGTTTCTGTGTGTGGATAGTTACCTGCCTGTGATCATGCTTGAGAAGGCCTGCACATTCTGTGGATTTATTGGGATTACTACATCATCTTTGCTGCAATTGAGAATATGTTGTGAAGTTATGCTCAACACTGATTTCATCTGAGATACTGTATCTGCTACACTCTGCCATTGGGATTTTATCCTCATACCATTGGGACATTGGGATCATCTTGGATCATCTGTTTGGACTTGATTATTATCTGGAATATCTGCTATTCAGCTGTACCACATTGGGATCAATATTGCAATCATAATTTGGGAATACTGGATCGGATTATTACCTGGGCATCAATTGGAGCCGCGGATTCATTCAACTACAGTATATCTTTAGCATTGTAAGTTAATATCTACATGTACGTAGCGTAAGTGATAAATATTGTGAAAGTTTAATTGTATCTTTTGACAAAAAGGGGAAATACCCCATATAATAAATACTTGTTAAATCAAATATTGGTATGATTTTGTTTCATCTTTTTGGTTGTGAATTGATTGTAGCATAGAGAAGTCAAATTGTTTTCCTATATCAATATGCTATTGTATGTGATTATTTGATTACAAAATTGAAATAGGTTAACATCTACTGAAAGTAGAATTTGAAATATATCAATGTGAATGAAAAAACAAATGATTTTTGTGTCTGACTGTCTGTCTGTGTGTAATTGTATGTGTGTCAAATTGTCATCTTCTGATTCAATAGATCTATGATTTTTTTTAATCTCAGCCTGTAGTATTCAGAGGATTCTTACTTCTCGGTGTATCAGAAATCACCCATTTTCCCCTTCCCATTGTCATCCTATCCTTTCTCTCTCCTTCTTTCTCCATTCCCATCCTTCCACCCCCCCCCCTCCAAACCCTTCTCCTTTTTCCAGCATATAGTATATTCCTTACAAACTTTCTCCTCACCTCTGTCAAGTCCCTGCATTGTAAACTTGACAAATCTTTGCTTGGATTCTGTGTCTGCAGTAATCTGCCATCCACCCATCTTGTCAGATGATTTTAGTACTCTCTCGTATGAAGACAGAATATCACCTATAAACTACAGATAAACAAAGAAAAAAATCAAAATGTCTGTCAATCAGGAAAAAAGACAAAATTACATATTGTATTCATAATGCTCTAATACATTCTATCAATGTTCATGACATATTTCCACAAGAGTTTTCCTCACAACTTAAAATCATTTAAATGTTTGATCTGAAATTTTAATTGGGTAATATGATGCAAGTAATTTGGGGGTTATAAGTAATGTCTTTGATTTGTGAGAAATGGAAATATTTCAAGAGGGTATGTAGAACTGTACACATCTTCATTAATTTTCACAAGAGCTACTTGTAGGTAATTTTATGAATTCTTTAAATTGCATTATATCCATATCTAAATTCAAATTTTATTCAATAAAGCCATTTGATCATAAAATGTATTTTCCTTCTCCAATATCTCGTAAGAGGTGCACTTACATAATAAATTAGTCATGGTCTCAAACAAGTAAATGCAGTTTGATGATCATCACACAAATTAGAGTAATGTTTTGTCACAGACAGATCCATGAGCATTTAAAAAATTGATTTAAATCCTGCTGAGTATTGGGCATATATGTGATGTGACCTATTCTAGCAAAACCTGGCGTTTGTTGGCAATTCAGATTTTATAGAAAATGGCTTTAAACAGCCCCCACTGAACACTGCACGAAGTCAAACATTGAAATTGTAATAATTTTCCTTAGAACTGTTCACTTTGCATGAATTACATATCAAAATCTAGCTTATGAAGTGTTCTACTAAACACTGCAATAATCTTGATTTTACAGGTATTGGCTAACTGTTACATTTACCACAGTTCAAAAAATCTGAGCCACATGATTCCCCATGCTACCATTGTCTTTGATAAGGTCTAAAAATGACGCCCTGAAAAAATTGTATTTCAAAATGATTATTTACTGCTTTAAAAAAGTGAAAATTCTAAGTTGATCGGATTCACCTTCCCATTTTCTCCCATAGACTTACTGTGTGTACACCTAGTTTTAATTGTTTATTCATGCATAACTAGCCATTGGCAGTGTAACTTTCCAAACTTTCTTATTCTAGGGTGTTTATTTGCCCATATGAACACTACTATGTAGTTCAGATATCAAAATTTGACAATTTGTTAAATTGAAGCTCCACAATGTTAGCCTATCACTGTAATAACTGCTACCATGTACCTGGTTTTGCTACATTCGGTCACATGTTGGTTTGTATAATTTTCAATCATGGGTTATAAATGTGAATGTCTCACCATAGTCTGTAGTGGGATTCAAAGTCAAAGAAGCCAAGGGTTGCATGGCTTATCTACCCTCAGCAGGGTTGGGTTTCTTCCGGAAAAACT
>JZLH01S0549880.1:53809-68809 GCA_001188425.1 Eucidaris tribuloides
TTATTATTATTATATTATTATTATTATTATTATTATTATTATTATTATTATTATTATTATTATTATTATTATTATTATTATTATCATCATCATCATCATCATCATCATCATCATCATCATCATCATATGCCTTATGCCGTGCACTTTTAAAGGGCTGCTTAACGCAGGCCTAGTTTCAACGGCGTGGGGCGGTATTTTCACCACAAAATTACATCTTTGCGTCAAGTTTATAATTTTGCTCATTTCATTTCATTTCATTTCATTCTATTTAAACACGGTAATAAAAAGAACATGCATCAGCCAATACCGGCTGTTTTTTTTCAGCAAGTTCGTACTGTACAAATAGAAACATTCAATTAATTAATAAGCCATTTAAAAAACAATACATATAAATAAGCAATCACATTAAAATATATTAATTATACATTAACATAAATAAACATAAACACTTATAAAACTAAAAACGAACTAATTAAACACAACCCTATACAAAAGACGAAAACACGGAACAACAAAAGTAGACAAAGACCTAAACTACAATAGCAACAAATGGTTCAAATTGAATTAGACGTACAAGTATGTCACATGACCCCTACAATTCGTTTAGTTTACATTTAAATGCACGAAACTCCATCCGGGATATCATTCCATTCTTTTACTCCTGTGTACACTAAACGTCTCCGTTTGTAATTGGTAAAAAACCTGCAGGACTCGAACATTAGTATATTGCGTCGAAGATTGTAAGAATTATGTTTGAATTTGAATAATTGACAGATTAGTGTGGGATACATTCCGTGAGCTATCTT
Organism: Eucidaris tribuloides; assembly: GCA_001188425.1. NCBI lineage: Eukaryota > Metazoa > Echinodermata > Echinoidea > Cidaroida > Cidaridae > Eucidaris > Eucidaris tribuloides. The sequence goes on from JZLH01S0549880.1 coordinate 54,616, forward strand.
ATGCATAATGTGTAGCATTCGATGTCTTTGACGCACCTCAAATTTATGAAAACCCAGTTGGTCGTAAAGTAATTGTGTAAGATATCTCCAATTAACGTTTAACACACTGGGGGCTCTACTTTGTAATTTTTGTAATTTATTGACATATGTTTTGAGACAGTTACCCCATACGACACTGCAATAATTAGCAAGCGGCGCAATTTGCCAGCTCGGGCTTGCCTGAGCAAAACTTCAGTTCTGACAATTAAAACATGGCAGTTGATTATTTTGCGAACAAGCACTTGTATAATTATTGCAAAACTCGCTTCTCAGTGTTCTGGCGCTATTAAAACTCTGATGTGATGGAAATCAGTCTAGAAAAGAATCTGATCAACAGATCAATTGGAAAGTCATTATGCATGAGCAAACATTTCCCGGGGCCGAGGTGTGCCTAGCCTTTTGACATGGCCCTCTCGCTGTTATGGGCAAGCGAAGCGGGCTAGCTTCGCTCGCCCGTAATACAGCGAGAGGGCCTTGTCAAAAGGCTAAGGTGTGCCGGAAACATTCATTGCATTTTAAACAATCACCAACGGTGGAAATTCCTTGAAAAATGTTTTACTTGAACTTCTTTTCATTTTGATTGGTATTTTTGCAAGTAAGTACACAATTGCAATATGTATACGGGGAAGGGCAATCTATTCTCTATGTGTAATTTATTTATGTTAAAAAAATGAGAAAAGCCGAGTATGGGTGGGCACTTAATACCTATATGAAAGACACATTTTGTTCCCATTTCATTGGGGCAAAAGGTGGTGACTAAAAGTGAAATGCCAAATATTTGTTTCAAACACCAAAAATATTTGAGGACCACTTAAATAGGGCAAAAATGGGGAGGGCCTATGTTTCTGCCACCCCAGTTTTACAGGCACAAACAATTTAAACAATTTACCCTGTGTTTTCTTCATTAATAAACCAATCATTCCATCCATCCATCAATCAATCAATCAATCAATCAATCAATCAATCAATCAATCAATCAATCAATCAATCAGTCAATCAATCAATCAATCAACCAATTAACCAATAATTCAATCAATCAATCAATCAATCAATCAATCAATCAATCAGTCAATCAATCAATCAATCAATCAATCAATCAATCAATCAATCAATCAATCAATCAATCAATCAATCAATCAATCAATCAATCAATCCATCCATTCATCCACCCATCCATCCATCAATCAATCCATCCATTCATCCACCCATCCATCCATCAATCAGTCCATTGGTTTTACTGTACAGAAGAATAAGAATACGAGCGTCATTCCACTCATTATGGGTACAAACCAATAAAGAACACTTCGAAAAAGGGTAATTTTTGCAATTTTTATGGGTGCAAATGTCCTCTTGCCTCCCCTCTTCCAGAGGTGTATCCAGGATTTTTTTCTGGTGGGTCATGATCATAATTTTTTGGACCATTTTCACAAATTTTTGGACCTTTCACAATGAAATATCCAGGCTTTTCTGGCTGGGTTAATAATGATCATAATTTTTGGGACCTTTTCACAATGAAAAAAAGCAAGATATAGGATTAAAATGTACTTGACCAATACTTTGTTTCCCGCTCCCGGCCCCGATATTTCGGGGAAGTTTCAGTACCGTGATACGGATTGTATCGGCTATTAAAACGCATTTTGTGAGCCTGTAATATTGCACACAATTCTTTTCCCCTGAAAATTACATATAATTCTGCATTTCAAAAAGTAACCCTGTTTTACATTGAGTCAGAAAATCATTTCGCATCAATGATAGTCCAATGCATGACATTTAGGCTATATATGTTGTCCTAATTGTAATTGCCATGAACCCATTTACAGGGAATACAGGCTACATTGCGTTAAAATTTTACTCAACACGTGACAAACCATGCAATCAACTGTTAGAATCTATAAATGTATCTATATATCTATTTATTTTTTTTATCTATTTACTTATTCATTTATTTATTTATTTATTTATTTATTTATTTATTTATTTATTTATTTATTTATTTATTTATTATTCAATCAAAGTTTATTTATTTACTTATTCATTCATTCATTTATTCATTCATTCATTCATTCATTCATTCATTCATTCATTCATTCATATATTCATTCATTCATTCATTCATTCATTCATTCATTCATTCATTCATATATTCATTTATTCATTTGTTAATTTATTCATTTATTTATTAATTCATTAATTCGTTTATTCATTTATTCATTTATTCATTTATTCATTTTAATCCGGCGTCATCGGCACAATTTCAAAATCATCTTCTAAATAATTTGTAATAGACCGATTTTGATTCTTGGCTTGCAATAGGGGGTGCAAAACTTCTACACATACATATTATGCAAAACAACAATCATGCTGCATGATTTTGTGCAAATTTATATATGGCAAATCTGAAAAACAAAAAGGCTTCTGCTTTTTTTTTCTCAGTGGGTTAGGCCCTATATTTCTGTTTTCTTTGTGGGATAATGCTCGGGAAGAGCTTCAAAATTTCTACATCGGAATTGTGCAATTCGTTAATTATACAAACGGAATGCAAAATCATTCAAAATTATAAAGAAATCACCAAAAACGAGTTTTTTTTTTAATTTCCTGATAAATTTTGATTTTGTGATTTATTTTATGGGGCTTGATGGGGTATCAAAACGTCTGCAGAGAATTTGAAAATAGGCCTATTTATTTTTAATCCGTTCTTTCATAAGTTTATAGGGCTTGGTGGAGCCTTGTAGTTGAAAACGTCTACACACAATTTTTAATTCATTAATTATGATAATTTATGAAAAAAAAATTGTGTTATCTCATGTCGATATTAATTTATTGAAATTTTATCCCCCTCCCACCTCCCTCATGGGTTGATCACACCAAGACTGAAGGAATATCGCACGATTGGTCGAACCGTCAGCAGCCGAATTGTCCGGTGACCGAATCGTCTGATTCCACTGTCCTTTCGGATCGGCTTCCGGGGTATTGCGTAACTTGTGCGCTCTTGAGCAGCTTTCGATCAATTATCGCGGCGCGTGTTTGTACGTATGTAAACATAACACGAACACGATCACTTTCTTGTCGATCGGTTGATGTTGATACCAGAACATGATACAATTCACTGGTCGGCGTCTGTTGAATAATTTCAATTTTGTTAGAAATACAGTTAATCTTTGTACCAGAGGAGTTGTTAATGGTTCAAGCTCAAGTATGGACTCATCAGCATCAGAGAATTCCACCAGCGAGAAATCGGAAAACCAAGACGATTTGCGGAGCGTGCTTGTTAGCACAGTTCTCAACCTTGAGACACTCGATCCGTACTTATTCAGGTGAGCCAGGCATAATGAACGTGATTACTAGACATGGGTGATGCTCTTAATTTGTAGTCCAACACATTAAGGTTTATGTTTGTTAAATTTAAAATCGAGTTACCAGCTATGAAACAAGATTGTTGCATCTGTTTTACTTTGGAGTTTGGGGTGGGCGGGGTGGGGGGGGGGTGCAGGGTGAGTGGGAAATTGGGAATACACACAGGATTTAACAAAAAAAATTAAGCCACAGGAATTATGTTAGATCATTAAAAGTGGCGGACGTTAGAGCTGAAACTTCGGAAAGACTTTCTTCGTTTGCCTCATAAAATTAAAATTGCTAGAAATTGGTAAAACTTTTTTTTTTTTTGCTTAGGGCCTACTTTATTTTTGCTCCAACACTAATTATAAAACTAACCCTCATCCATACCTGACTTTTTTTTTTTCTCTTTTTTGAAACAACGGATTCGGACTTGCCTCCCAATTTGATGTTCATAAGACGAAGCACTACCATTAAGAGACAGCTGCAGCCCCAATGCTGGCCGGTTCTCGCAATGTCGAAATCATTAAAGACTATCCTAATTTTACCATCATAGGTGACACTATATTTCAAAATCGGCCAATTTTATGGTCTTATTGTCTTACTGACGAAATAAATTGTGATGTGATGTGATGCAAATAGAGCCAATCAAGATAAATCACTTAATTTCATTGAATTCTGTCACTCATCAACATATTTATTGTAATTTCCGGGGTGAACAAGGACAGAGGTCTAATTCATGTAAAAAGAATTACTCTTCCCCACCTTAACCACCACCACCCTCCTCCTCTCCTGCTCCTCCTCCTGCACTGCTCCCCTGCTCCTACCTGCTCCTGCCTGCTCCTTCCCTGCCTCTCCTCCTTCTCTTCTTTTTCGTTCTTCTTCTTCTTCTCCTCCTCCTCCTCCTCCTCTCTCTCCTCCTCCCTCTCCTCTTCTTCTCTCTTCTTCTTCTCTTCTTCTTCTTCTTTCTTTCTTCTTCTTCTCTTCTTCTTCTCTTCTTCTCTTCTTTTCTTTCTTCTTCTCTTCTCTTCTTCTTTTCTTCTTCTTCTGTCTTCTTCTTCTTCCTTTCAACTCTTAGCCCAATCAATAATGACTTGTGTAGGATAGGAAAAGAAAATTTAAGATTATATTTTCATTATATGTGCATAATTTGTTGATTGAAATATAATTTTTGTATTCACTTATACATTTAGTGAATTAGTGTGTATACCATATATATTCAAAATACCAACTTTTGTAATCTGTCAAGTTTAAATGATTATCAGGTAATGATAGTGATAGATATTGAACTGTTATGATCTCATTTACAGAGCCACTCACATGTGGAAATCAGCTGATCAGGGGAAGCGTCTGTTTGGTGGTCAGATCATAGGTCAGGCTATGGTGGCTGCCGGTAAAACTGTCAAGTCATCGCTGACTGTACATTCACTGCACTCCTATTTCGTCAAAGCAGGTAACAGTGATATTTGTCCTTATTTGCCATCTCTGTCATTGACATGACTTTCAGTCTGATAAATAAGGTCATTGCCTTTGGACTGTGTAGTAAAGAAATAAAATGGGTCACAGTTTGGATACTGGTATGTTTTGAAAACTGTTTTTTATGTGTGTGTGTGTGTGTGTGGGTGGGGGGTGTTTGCTTATTCCTTATTCTCAATTGATACTTTTCTCAAAATGTATGATTTCAAAGTATTTTGAACTGCAGACAAAACTTTATACCTCATAAAACACATTGTATGCCAATGCAGTGATATACTAATCTGACCTAACCCTTATTAGCCCAGACAATTTTGAAACTGCATACATGTGGGGGGTTGGGGATGAGGGAGTAATTTGCCCCCCCCCCCCCCACAGATCTCAGCTGTGGGTCATACAACCGCCATGAAAATTTGCATGTGCATAAAGCCGGATGAAATCTGCAAGATTTTTTAAACATATGTAGGCCTATTTTATATTAATTAGAAAAGTAATCATGCAAATTTATGCATAAAATCATATTTCTGCCTATAACTCAGTTTAAACAGCTCGTAGAATGCTAAATTTTGGATATATTTTTTTTTGATATTTCTAGCAATTCTACAAAAAATCCACCGAATCAGAATTAATTAATTTATTTCATTGTTTCACAAATTTCCAAATATGTATTTCTTTGTTTGTTTGTTTTTACCTTTCATTTTTTATTGTTTTTTATGAAGTTTGTTAAGGACACTTTTGTGATCATAAACAGTATAAAATCAGTAATTTCAACCAGTAGTCATAGTAATCATACAATTTATGAATTTTGGCTGAAATCACAATCTGTATTGAAATTGTTTACGCAAAATCACGATTTTGAATAGTTTTGTTGTAGTCATGCTGTTTTGATCTCATGAATCTTAAATTTCTTTTTATATTTTGTCATACCATACTTACCTTATTAGGAGATCCTTCGATCCCTGTACTCTACCGGGTCCACAACCAGAGGGATGGTGGCAGCTTCTGCACACGGACGGTGGAGGCCATTCAAAATGGCCGCACCATCCTGACCATGATGGCTTCATACCACCGCTATGAGGATTCTCCCTTCCAGCATCAGTATAGTATGCCTGTGGTACCAGACCCCGATACCCTGCCATTGGACATAGAGCTTCTCAGACAATATGTAGAGTAAGTTGAATATATGTTTTAAACTGTTTTTTATGCAAAAGTGCAAACATTATAAGCATTTTTCTGTGAGTTAGGCTGTAAAAATGCCTCCAATATGATTCCCATTAGCATTTCTCAAGTTGCTTTAAAGTGATAGGCTAACATTGTGGAGCTTCAATTAAAAAATTGTCAAACTTTGATATCTGAGCTACATAGTAGTGTTCAAATGGACAAATAAACACCCTAGAATACAAAAGTTTGGAAAGTTACACTGCCAATGGCAAGCTATACATGAATAAACAATGAAACTCGGGGCGAGTTTTATTAACCCAGGTGTACACACAGTAAGTCTATGGGAGGAAATGGGCAAGTGAATCTGGTCAACTTACGATTTTCACTTTTTTAAAGCACTAAATAATCATTTTGAAATACAATTTTTTCAGGGCTTCATTTTTAGACCTCGTCAAAGACACTGGTAGCATGGGGAATCATGCGGCTCAGATTTTTTTAACTGTGGTAAATGTTAGCCAATACCTTTAAACATCAATAAGCTATATTCTGATTCATAAATCCCCAGAAACAATAGTATTGAAATATATCCTAAGAAATTTGTCTAGAGAAGTTTACCTAGGATGTATTTACTGGAATAAATTTTAATTTGCTCTATTTAAATCAAGATCATGTTAATAATTCTTTGAAATTTTGATTGTATGATTCTTTTTGCTGGGATGAGCATTCATTAAATATGACTCAAAGCTTCTTCTTAATGCATAATCATTTGGTAGCATTACACCACTGGACATCTCCTGCGAATTTAATCAACTGATTTCTCATTTCATTCACAGCAATCCTGAATTACCGGAAAAGGCCCGTAAATGGGCCAAAAAGCAACTTGCCAGAGAAATCACCTTTGAGACCAAGAGGCTGAATCAGGACTGTTTTTTTGTGAGGCAAGAGGAACCTGTTGAACCCAAGATGCTAACCTGGGTCAGGGTCAAAGGTTACATTGGTACAGGTAAACAGATGAAGACTCATCATATTGGTTTGCACACATAAAATGAACTAAAATCATGTATAAATTAAATATTAGGTCTATTTTCATTGTGTGTTTTTTTCCAAGTCTGAGGAAAGACCTGCCATTGCTGAAAAAGGGGATCATTACAACTTAACATTTGAATTGAATTTGAATTTCACTTTACTATTGCACACACTAAACTATAGTAAACCATCCATTGAAAGTCTGATTTGTGATATTCAGACCATGGAACTGTTACATTTGTAATATATGTTGCTCACGTACTTCATAGTTGATACTATGCCTTACAAGCAGGACCTAGAATTTAATTAAGCCACAATGATTGTTGGGGGTCGTTGTTTTATTGGGAATTTGATTTCATGCTTGTAAATGGACTTTCTAAAGTCAAATTAGATCTTATTTTAAACAAATATTTTACCAGTGCTTTACTTGACACCCTGAAAGTATTATGACCTTGTTTTACTATGGCCAGTTTTCCTGTAATGTAAGTCCAAACCAGGTAATGACAATTTGTCAAGTATTTAGACCATGTATTAAAATCCTTGTGATACTAAGCACAGTTGCCCATGAAAGTAAACCCTGTTTTCCAATTGCCACTGGTTTTGATACCATAAAATGTATCACTTTCCTGTGAAACCTTTTAGTTTTATTTTATGCTGTTTGTCACTCCCCATATGATATCACAATCAACTGCTTTATGATTTTGCTGTATTCAATACCATAAAATAAGTATAAGAGTAAATTTCAAGCCTTTGGGGAATTATCCTTTGAATGGAATGTTGTGAACAAGTATCATACAAAGACTTCCAATGCAAAGTCATATATTCACTTTAGTGAAATTCAGTGAATTACACTTTTGTGCTTCATCATGTACAAAGAAGTTGTAATTGTCAGAAAAGTCTGAAGTCTGTAATTTGTATTTATGAAACAGTGTAGAGTAAGAATCAAATGGGCACTATTTGAAAATTTACCTTCAAAGGAAAGTATGCAAGTTAATGTTTAAAAAGTATGGTAGCAGATAGCCATTCACTACGCCACACAAATGATCAACATTCATTAATTATTGAATTGATCATGAATTGTGTGTTGATGTAATATTACTAGTAATCCACACCCTACTGCTTTGTTACGTCATCAAAATCTGTGTGCGGCTGTAAACAACCATGCCCACTTCAATTGTTACATCATCAAACTCGGCACACCAATTTTTGCACAAAAACAAATTTTGATATCTGTTTTTTGCATTAAAATGGTTTTTGAAAAAGTTAGATAGCCCAAGTTGCACTTTGGTTTCTCAACGAAGCAATGTTGGTATCGGATAGATTCAACTTCATTGAATATTACCCTGTGCCAAGTTTGATTTTTGCATTTAATATTCGCTGGAGAATGCATGCATGAAACGGTTTCTAATTGATAGCATCCATCATCCATCCCCTTTCTCCTCCAGATGACGACGGTATGGACATGCAGCACTGCTGCCTAGCCTACATCTCAGACCTCTTCCTGGCCAGTATCCCGGTCATGCCAAACAGGAACGTCCCTCTGGGCATGATAGTCTCCCTGGACCACTCCATCTGGTTCCACACCCCGTTCCGCATAGATGAATGGATGCTGTACGAGTGTGAGAGCCCCCAATCAGGTAAAGTTCACAGCTTATCTGAAAAAATTTGTTTAAGTCAAAAACGCCCTCTTTGGCAATTCAAAAATACTTTTGTGACGTGGTGCTTACATCAACATCAATGGCATAGTCGTAGCTTTCAAATTCAAATGTCATTTGTTCTGTTCAATTTGCTTGTTTTACTCTCGAGATATGTCTGGTTAACAATAAAAGGGTAAAATCACAGATTTCATAGCAAAAATCTTCTTATGTGTATGTAAAGTTCTGTTTCTCTTCTCTTGGTTCATTTGATGCACATTGCACAACTTATTGTTCATTGTTCATGCACAATTGAACGAAAACAATGGAAAATGATGTTACCAAAATTTCATTTGTATGCTTTGACTGTTATTACATGACGGAGGAGAAAATATGCTTTCTGAACATGTATACCTAGCTATACATATTTATTTCTAAGATATGAAAGTATCCCCATCAAGTTGGGTTTCATTTCTTTCTGGGACACACTGTAAGATTTAAAAAAAAAAATCTTTTACTTGATAAAGAGGTATCATGTGATCATATTTTACATATTTAAACTAATACTGATAGCAAAATTATTTTTTTCTTCAAGCTAATCTCACGAGAGCAGTTGATACCCACGCATTTTGTTCGCTAATTTGCTTTGTTTTTCAACATCTCGTTTTCTGTAGGACATGGAAGAGGCCTCTCTCTGGGTCGATTCTGGAAACGTGACGGCACCCTAGCTGTAACAGTGGTACAAGAATCCCTCGTCAGACCAAAACTTTAACGTCGTATCCACTGACTCAACTCAAACAATGCCATATTTATGTGAGATCCTACAGAATTCATTGATTCCTGCCATCCCACTGTGAGAGATCTTGGAACACCTGTCTGTTAGATCAAGGAGGTATGAGGGATGGAAGAACAACAAGTCAATTATCTATGAATGATTTCTGAAGCCACTACTTGAAAATATGTTATGCATGTGCTTAACTAGATCTTTCTTGCAGATATGCGGACAATGGAATTCTGTTTGATTGTATAATCGTGACCTGTCACCATGATAGAAAGGAAAATACTTCAGGTGAAAAATATAAATCTTCAAACTTTTGCAACATGTAACGGTCATAAAACTTGATTTTTTTAGGACACTTTACTTTCTTACTTTATATCAAAATTACGATATTTGGCACTTTCATTACATTCGGGTTGTGCGACTTCATCAATTTATCGTGGTGACTCACCACTTTCAGAGGAAAAAATGCTTTTATAATATTGATTTATATGCTCTGACACACGAGGATGTTCCAAAATTTATAAAATATATTGTGAAAATTACTCAACTGTGCATGTCTGCACAACATTCTGACATAGTCTATCAAACAGAACTATATTTAAAGATCATAGATACCTCAAATTCCTTTGTTCGAAATCAATCAGAAAAGTGTCAAAATTGGGATAAAAGGAAGGTATGATTTCCTACATTTTTCACAAAATACAAGTTTTATTCAAGCTTGCAGACATATCATTTGTCAAGCTTAATTTTAGGGTAGAAAATCGCCTTGTTTAAGTGAAAAACAAGTGAAATACTCACAAAATGTTATCACTATCCAAACTCATCTTTAGCTCTACCTGTGAAGTGTGGAATATCGAATACCAAAGACACCAAAGTACCTGATGATTTTTTTTTCCGTAGAAACCTCGCAGCTATTCGAAATTGATTATTGATTGTCGGGACTCCATCCCTCATACCTCTTCGGTTCAATTCGTCGTGAAGACTTTATGAGAGGTGATTTATTCAGCACATGTAAATGTAGCAATTTGAGTTAAGATTTTAGTATAGACATTATCAAGGATACTCCAGTGGTACATGTATTGTGGTGATTGTGGCATTGTAGGTATACCCCAAAAATGTAAGAATGTGCACAAAAGAGTGACAGTGTGGTTACAGTAGAGTTAATGCTACCTCTTGCAAATATCTCCGGCTGTATTTAAGTGTAGGATTAATTCTTGATGATGATTGATTTGATCGTACCAAATGTTAGTTGATCTGAAATATTTGATGTGGGTGGATGTATCAAAATTGTCACTTTATTTATGACCTTTCTCCTCTTCTGGTCAGTTTAAAAAAGTGAAAAAGAAAAAAAATAACTTGCAAAGTAATGTCAAACAAATGTGTAGCATATTCACATATATTTATATTGTTTATGTCTAATAGGTGAAAGATTTAATTGTGATTTTCATATTGACGGATATATTTGTGAAATGAATTAGATGAAACCAGTAAAAATAAAGAAGAAAATATGTGTTTTTACCACCATAAAGCATGAGAGAAGAAATAGTCATGTAAACATAATTATTGATATTTAGAATTTAACAATCATAAATCATACCTGGAAATTCTATGATGAGTATGACATCAGCCATATTGAATCTGCTATTACACCCAAAGTAGATGTTTTCTCCAAATATTAGACAAATAAAGAACATTGCTTTTAAATACAAAAGAGATTTTTTTTTTTAAGATGAAAGGTGGATTTAGAAGAGAACAGGAATAAAGAATACTATGATGTGGGTTTCTTGTCATGTAACTGCTCTGATCAGACTGAATTATGATTCTTAAATTTAAGTTTTCAATTCAACTTTATTTTTGACTGGAATTACCATCCAAAGGGTTCAAGGAGAGAGCAATACATAGTTGAGATTTCAGTATTATATTGTCAAAAAGGCACAAGTATGTTGTTGCCTTTCCTGCTCAAAGGCCACTAAGATAATGCATTTACAATTGTCATAGCAGCCGTGTGGCGATGCAGACTACCTTATTTTACTTAAATGAAGTAGTGGAGCCAGGATTCCGAAAGGGTGGGGGGGGGGGGGAGGGGGAGGAGGCAGTGAGGGAGGTCCGGAGCAAACGTTTTGATCTGACAGGCTAAAAGAAAGGAATTTGTAGTTCCCTATCATGCTGACAAGCAAAATCAAATAGTCATATGCATTTGGTCATCGCTCTGTTTTTCCTCCCTTTTGGGGGAGGAGTGGGGAAGTAGGCACAGCCACCCCTCACCCCACCCCCTGCATCAGTCATTGCAATGGGACTAGGGGTGAATTGATAAACTTTTTTATTCATTTCTTTTGCTGAAATGGCAAGTTTTTATGTCTTCATTCCAAGAGTGTTGGAGGTATTATGTTTTGGAGTTGTCTGCCATTTATTATTGTCTTGTCAATTACCACATAACAGTAATTTGAGAACCACTGATCAGATTTAATCAAACCTGGGTCGAGTATGAATTGTGAGGCAACAAAGAATTTTATGAATATGATTAATGTCGCATAAATTGTCTTTCTATTTGTATTACCAGTGACATGCAGCTTATATCCTCAGAATTACGAAATAATGCATGCATAAATATGGACAGTTCTCTTGTCATTCCAGTTTGTAACATGTTTTATAGTCAGCTGTATATTATTAATGCTTTAATAAATTATATGTTAATTTAATTCACCCTTGAAATGAGACATGCAATTCTGTGGCCTGTGTTCACAAAGAGTATTTATATGACAACTTAACTGGAACCACCGCTTTGGCCAAAAAAATATATAAATAAAAAAAATTATTTACTTTTTCAGCATCTCATTACATCCTTTTTCTAAAGAGTCTCTTGTATCTCAAATTGACATGGGTACCAAATTTATGCAAATGTAAATTTTTCATGATGCATTTGTCGCAAGACCATGTTTTTCAGAACTATGTATATGTGTTGTATATAATATTCATGTTATTATGCTCTTGTGCCAGTGTTTTGCATAAGGTTTAACTTAAAACAGTGTAAGTCTTCCAACTACTTCCTTATAGCTTTAAATGACAAGAAAAACAAATTGAATTGCTTGTTGCAAAGTAAAACAACATTTGAAATTAGGTTTGTTTTTACACTTGAGTTCAGTACCTAGTTACTACATCAGAATAAGACATCAACTGTCCTCCCTGGTCGACCAAGGGACGCGCCGCTCGTAATCCATGTACGTTTATTTACCTTACGCTTGCCCCTATTGCAAGGCAGTGCATAACACTGAACTCTATGCTACGTAGTGTAGAGTTCAGTGTTGCGTAACAACAATCGTGGAGCTGCGAACAGAATTGCCGATGAGGGTCAGTTGGGCTTAGTTCGCCTTTCTTCGGGTGAATACGTGCTACATAGGGAATTGCACACAATTCGTGCGCGCTCGTTTTCCGAAAGTATACGGGCATTCCCGAATATTACCCGAGTCAGGCCAGGTCCAAACGCCCACGACTTGCGACTTTACGGTCCCTTTAAGTCTTTGATGAATACAGGTCACAGAATGAGTGAGGAAGTGCTGTGTTTGTATATTATTTATATAAAATTATCATAGATTGTGAAATTGGATTGTTAAAGCAGCTGATGACAATGTAATAAATTTTGTGAAAAGTTATACCACATACAATATGACTTCAAGAGATTATTGTGTACTTCTGCGACATGAATAGTTGACTTTTATTACTAGGCTCTGATATTTTATTACAATGGGAAGTACTATACATGACCGAATGAATTTTCCACCATTATGCCAGTAAGTGCTAAAAGCTGACTCGTACTGTTCAGTTTCACTGCTCACATTTATAACCCTCATCAATTTTAACTTTTCAAAGTGATGTTCAGTCATCATTGTCATAAATGGACAACATCTTTCTTAATTACTTTGAAAACAATTTCAATGAATAATTTTTGTTTGCGTGTAGTTAACAAATTACTAAGGCTGACAGCAAGATATGCTAATGTGCATTTCCGTAACGGTCTACTTGTTATTTCTTGACCGTATACATCACACAACATTCTGGTAAGCCTCATAAACCTAACAATACCATCTCTTTCCCCGCAAAATGAGATTATCACAAAGTTCTGTCTGAACGTACCACCTCGTCGTAAGATGGTGGTAGCTCATCCGGAACAGACGACTCGATATGCTGTGATGGAGGTTGAGAATAGTGAGTGGTTACAGGTGGAAAGGCATAATCATGGCTTTGATAGTCCAGAGTCACAGGAGGGTAAATTGTCGCCGTGTTTGTCATCGGAGATGGAGAGAAGGTGTTATTGTCGGTGTTGATGGGAGGTAATTGACCATTGGGTGTATGTTCGTTGAGATTGTAAGGCTGGTGGACCGCAACAGAGGGACCATGTTGGCCGGGAGAGAGGAGGTGATGTTGCTGGAGGAATGGTTGGTGAGTGGTAGCAGACATTTGGTCAGGATGAGGACTAGCAGTGGTGGTAGTGGGCGTGGCAGTGGTGGGCGTGGCAGTAGGTGTGGTAGTGGGTGTGGTGTGGTAGTAGACGGCCATTCCATCGGTCATCTGTTGGGTGTCGTCCATGCCCCGAGTGACCCGTGAAATGTCGCCCGATCCACTGCTTTGTTCTGTAGGTGTGATGACTTCGCTGGAAATGTGTGATGCTGCTACCTCGTGTGGCCGTTCGTGTACATATCGACAGTAGATTCGAACGGCGCCCCCAGCGATGAATAACACAAAGAACAGC
>JZLH01S0549957.1:0-13232 GCA_001188425.1 Eucidaris tribuloides
TGTTTTTTTTTGTTGTTGTACATAATTTATGGTATGGCCTGCTTCACAAAACTTGTGTAGTATAGCACACTGTATGATGTTTCTAACACTTTTTTTTATAAGAAGAAATTATTAATACTGTGAAAAAAATACTTCTGAGTGATGTATACCTTTAAATGCCATACAAGCATTTTGTTTAAGTTGATTTCAACAAAAGCATATGTTCTCAAACATCAGCAATAGTGTTCAACGTGAAAAGCTACAAATTTCACATGTTTATCTCAAGTATGTTTACAGAATGTACAGTCCAAACTCTGCATACTAATAAGCTTTGGAAGTAAAAATAGATTTTCCAGTGGAATCGATATCGTTTATGATTGAAAACCAGTTGTTTTATATGTTACTGTGTACAAATTAGGATATAGAAAGTCAAAAAACGACTGGCACAAAACTAAAGTTGTGTCAATTCGAGCGACAGAGTGCGCTATGTTATGACGTAGGTCAACGTAATAGAGTTATACAACCCTATGGTCAACGTATATCAAACGTGTTGTATTTTGATATAACTATGATTTTTATACATATGCAGTTTTATGAATTAACGTGCCTGTAATTTACATTGTTGGTTAGTCCGAATGTGATGCTCACATTCATTTTAAGGAGAAGAGTGTTACGAATGAATCGATATCATTGTAATCGATGGATCATTGTAAAGAGATCGATCAAGGTGTGCGAATAAATGGCTGAACGTCTAAGGAAACGTAATAGTAGAGCGGCTAAGCTGAAAAATTGTGCACTTTTTGATAAAAGCACCAAACTTTCTACATGTCTAGTACATTAAAAAAGATTAAATTTAAAAGGGGGAGCCCAGTCCAATTAACCCCATGGGGGCCACAGGAGGTCAATGAACTTTTTTGCTAAAATTCATTAGGTGGTTGGGCAATATTGAAGATAAATATTTGATAAAACCCTTTTTTTACCATAAATGTGGGTTCATATTAAAGAAGATTAAATTTTCTATAAGATGAAACCGCATTAAATTGTCTATGTGGTGATCTTAACGGCACATTTTGGTCAAAAACACCATTTTTAAATATTTTTTCTTGAATTTAAATTAGCATAATCACCATTATTAAGAAAATCATAAGCCCCAAAGATTTCAAACTTTCCGGAAAGCTGCCCTTATATATTGTTAATATTGTGTGAAAATCACAAAGTCATTGCAGTTTTACAAAATAAGTTACAGCGTTTAAAAGTTAGTAGAGTAGTATCAGCTACAATGGCATTTTGTGTACACCTTTCACGCAGGCCAGTAATTATGCAATGATGCGTATTGGGTTTGAACATTTGCAGCGCCCATTGTGCCTATCTCTGTATCAATTCCGAGACAGAAATGATTTATCAACATTTGTGTGATTAATTGATACATAATTTATTTCATCTGTAAATCTTCTACGCTGTTAGAGATGCGTTTGGCGAACAGGCGAGTATAACACAAGTGACAGAACAAGTGATACATGTACAGAAACTAGTCTGATCAGATGTTTATAAAAAGAAATGATTTGTAGGGCTTTTTGATGATTTTGTGGTCCAAAATATACACCTCACATTTCTGTTGGAACAAATATGACAAAATGACTGAATGGATTTTCGTTTACAAGGATGATGCACTAAATCAAAATGATTTCCCAGAACAAAACGAAGATACAGTAATAATATGAGCTTCTGTAACACGTAAATGGATCAATTAACCTTAAATCAAATTCTAGAGAAAACCAACCTTACAGATATTCAAAACTAAGAAGAAAATTTTGATGCGGCATACGGCTAAATTAATTTATTGATATTATTTGAATAATAAGCCACATTTTACTTTAAAAATAAACATGATTATTAAAACTTGCAAAATTTTAAATGTAACCAGCCAGTTTCTTATACAAGATGCATATATCATGCTAAGTGCAAAAGGTAAAAATATTGAACAAACAGTTTACCGTGTTTACAAGTAATAAGAATCAATTGCCCAAAAGCATTGAATTAGTGAGAAAAAAAAACATTGTGTTCACGGTAGTGAAACGTAATCCACATGGATTTTTATGGACCTCCATGCAAAAGCATGTTTTTTTTTAAATCATATAAACATGATAAAAATTTAGCATTGTCTTGTATTTCCTACAGGCCTTCTACAGTGTATGTATAAATTATGACATACATTTCTGATTCGACACCGTTGCGTGTATAGCGTGACCAAAATAATGCTAGACAAAATTAAACTTGGGAGATGTACTATTTCTACACATTATGTTTTGTTATTGCAAATTATCTTGGTAGTGGATGATGGCTAGAGGGACCCCTCAAACAACTACGAAAGTGATAAAACCAACATGGAAATGTATGTGTATACTACCCAAAGATTGAAAATCACAGTCATTGGAGGCAGGACATGTTCACCTAACTCTGCAATTGCCTCAAATACGGTACAGTTTGTCGATACAGCCCTGAAAATTTTGTCTTCACGTGTGAAATGAAAACCCTAAAAGACATGTTTATCTCGAAACTGATAGATATCCAAACTTGTAGATTTTATTATTCCGAGAATATGTACTCATAAAGCGTATAATATGTTGAGTGTTAACTTACTAAGTTCTGAATGAAGAATGCAAAAAGGGGAAAATATGATGCAATTGGAACACGGCTACGTATGACCTCCATATATATTAATTGAGGGAGAAATGACCTGGCCCTGTACCGAATACAAGACGTGAAATATTATTCAATGCACTTTATTTCTTCACTTTCATTACCCATTTCATATTCAAGTAAATGTTATCATAAGCTCATTTGCAATATACTTGTTGTTATACTATTATTATATCGTAGTAATTAGATGCGATATTACATTTCCTTGAACTTGTTTATTCACAACGTGCTATCACGTGCGGTTTCTCCATTTATTTTTTCTTTTTACATGTTACTTGAGAAAGGAAACTGAATATGCCGATCTAGAATTGACTCAACATTAAATGAGATTCTGCTGTGGGTTACTGCTAATGTCACAACCATCAAACCTATCTTCGGAATACCCGTAATACACTCTTAAAACGGAAATGTTATTTCATTATTTAAAAGGGCCCAAGAGTGCCCACACTCTACAACACTTTCTGGATGTTATATCCAACTTTCCATCGAGGTGGATTCAACATTAATTGTCTGATACAGCAGGCTAAATGTTAGATACAGCATGCAGAAAGTGTGGTCACTCCTAGGCCCTTTAATATGTTGAGATAGCATTTTAGCTTTTAGAGTGTATAAAACAAAACAATAATTGTTAAACAACTGTCATTTGAGACTCATATTCTGAAATAATTTCAAATGTTCCTGGAAACGATCCTTGAATCAAATTGACTGTAACTTTGTACCTGTAAATACAGGAATGTAAGGGTAAATTCGTGTAAAGACCACTGTTAGGTTTCATTGATTGCTGTGTTCTGTCTTGCTTGTGTCTTTCATTCATGAATTTCTTTGCTGTATAGCCTAGTAGCAGCAGCAGTAGCGAGTAGTAGTAGTAGTAGTAGTAGTAGTAGTAGTAGTAGTAGTAATAGTAGTAGTAGTAGTAGTAGTAGTAGTAGTAGTAGTAGTAGTAGTAATAGTAGTAGTAGTAGTAGTTGGCTCAGTGGCGAGTTGGCTCAGTGGTAGAGCGTCCGCTTCTGGTCCGGAAGGTCGTGGGTTCGAGCCTTGGCCGGGTCATATCAAAGACTTTTTAAAAAAGGTAGCCTTCTGCTTTCTAGCCAGGCGCTCGGCATTTTAAACAGAGAAGTGTGAATAATAACATTTATGTATGCGCAGGGCCCGCTGGACAGACAAGTCTTTGTGACTGAAGTGGCTACCCTGGTAAATAAGACGTTTTATTATTAGTAGTAGTAGTAGTAGTAGTAGTAGTAGTAGTAGTAGTAGTAGTAGTAGTAGTAATAGTAGTAGCAATAGCAGTAGTGGTAGAAGACTCATATAGGATACGATACAATTTTTTTGTCAACACTGTCCAAATGGAAATTGATAAGCATATTCAAGGGTTTGCCGTATTTGGGGGATGACTTTTTATTTCCAGCCAGTGATTATTACCAACAATTATTTTTACGTCTTTAATAATATTAATCATAGAATAATTAGAGAGAGCAATGATATCCTTTTGTTAGATTGTTGTTATTAGTTTTCAAGAATAAAAGGACACCTGAACAACTATAATGCTCCAACGATTTTGATTTTGCATATTTACAGTTAAACTTTACAGTACATATAATTTGAAGGTCATCAACGTCTTGAACACATCAGAGGTCAAATTCAAGTGATAAATATGTTGCATCTTTATCAGATATAAATTATTATTCCGTAAAAACCCCAGTAAGTTCTTAGCTTTAATTAAACTGCGTATCAAACTGTTACCTGAACGGCTGCACTTTTACCTCATTTCATTACAAAACTGCAAACCAACATCAACATATAATGTCAATATCCTGTGGTAATGAGTTCCTTGTTTGATATTGTAAATTCTTCAAATCTTACCATTTTTCCCTGTTTGCTGTTGATGCATGTGGCCATATTTCCAACCGAAATATCCATATTCTAATATCATCATTCAACGAAGAGATTAAATTCGTATATACACATGGTTTAAATCTAATAAATTATCGCTAAATCTTTCAACAAATATGTTTTCCGAACAAGGAACAGAAGGTACAAATTTAAAATGCCGGCTCAGAAATATCTAGGTTGAAAATTTCTTGGTATTGCATTTAATGAATTCCTAAACTGATGAAGTAGTGACGTGAAGGAAATTGTAAATCTGTCTAAAAGGGATTAAAATGTTTTATAGACGATTTTATCCTACCTCATGTAAGATCCCATTTCTTGAAACTATTTCTTTTTTCAAAAGAAAGCAATGAAAGGACAACGAAACTACATACATTCTTCAAGTACCATTTTATTTAACAAGTTGAAGGTTTTACTATTTCTTTTTAAATTACTCGTTTTAAATACATTGATTTTTATCAATTCTATACAGGTAAAAGCTCTCCCTGAAAAAATAATGTAACATCCAATGTACACCCATACTTAACCCGTCAGCAGCATCGTTTTCGTTGTCCAAGTAACATCTACACCTGCATCGCTATATTAAAACCATATACATGTATAGATTTCGAAACTTTGTAAAAAAAAAGATACTACTAGAATTATTAGTTACTAGTTATTTCAAACTCCAATCCAATTGCGATTTTACTTTACCTATATGTTTCATCAGGACTCTGTGTGTGCACACGTGTGTATGTGTGTGTAAGAGTTCCCCTTGATTGAATTCAGAATACAGCCCTTGTATCTTATCATACAACCACCAAAATTGACAGGATGTAAATTTCATTCTTTGATTCTAATCGTATGATTTGACCCCATTTCAATAAGCGTCCATCTTCTCAGCGGTTCCAAGCCATATTTAATGTTTGTTTTAAATTAATTATATGATTAATTGGTTGTAATGTTGTATTTAACTGGTTGAGTGAATGAATGAATAAACGAATGAATGAATGAAAGCACATTATCACACTTATCACATGTAATTTAATGGATTGTTAAGAGTTAAGAGACCTAAGAATGTAGAATATCAATTGTAAGCTATTTCAGCTGTCACCATCAAGACTGTAAATACAACTGCACATACACCATTTTACAATAAATTGATTTTTTACCCCTAAGGGTCAACAGGAGTCAAATCTAAAAAGTACTCCGAGTTGGAAAATAACACTTTATGTAATATACTTCATTCCTGGAAAATGTTTGATCGAAAAGTGCTCAATTTATACCAGCTTAGCAGCTCTACAATTTTTTATATCTATCGTTCGTATAATGTTGTAACTTTAATGACTGAACACAGGCGTACCTGTGTGTTGGATCACAAACAAGGCAAAATCAAATTAAAATCAACAGAGTAAACCAGGTTCCACAGATAAATTATACCTATATTCTGAATCGATGCAGAGATGTACACAATGTGCGCTGCAAACGTGCAAACCCAATGCGCATTGTTGCTTAGTACCTGGCTTGCTTGAACTGTGTGTACAAAATGCCGTCCTGGCTGATACTACTTTATGAACTTTGAAGCGTGATAACTTTTGTTGTAAAAATGTAATTAACTTGTAACTTTCACACAATATTGCCAATAGACTAAAACAATTTTTCTCAAAGTTTGAATTCTTTTAAACCAACATTTTTTTTAAAATAATGGCAAAATATGCATATATGTAAATTCAAAGTTTTCACAAAAATTGATTAAAAATGTTGTTTTTGACCCAAAACCACCCCCAAAATTGCCTCATATCCAATTAAATGTGGTTTCATCTTGTAGAAAATTTAATTATCTTTAATATGAAATCATATTTGCGGTAAAAGAAGGTTTCTTTGAAAATCTATCTTCAATTTGTTCAACCCACATAGTAATTTTAGCAAAAAAGTTCATTGACCTATTGTGGCCCCCAGGGGGATAATTGGACTGGGCTCCCCCTTTTAAATCTAATCTTTTGCAATGTACTAAACATGTGGAAAGTTTGTGGCTTTTATCAAAAAGTGCACAATTCGGCCAAAAATTGGAGCTTAGCCGCTGGACTATAAGCAGAAATGGCAAAAGGTTTTCTCGGGGTTTTCTTCGAAGACCTGATTATTGGGACAACGTAACAATATTCATGTATGTTTCTATGTTCTATCTATATATCTATATATTGATCTATCTATCTATCTATCCATCTATCTATCTATCTATCTATCTATCTATCTATCTATCTATCTATCTATCTATCTATTTATCTATCTACTTATCTATCTACCTACCTTCCTACGTACCTATTTATCTACCTATATATCTTTCTTTCTGCCTATACATGTCTGTCTATCTATTTGTGTGTGTGTGTGTGTGTGTGTGTGTGTGTGTGTGTGTGTGTGTGTGTGTGTGTGTGTGTGTGTGTGTGTGTGTGTGTGTGTGTGTGAGTGTGTGTGTGTGTGTGTGTGTGTGTGTGTGTGTGTGTGTGTGTGTATTGTAGCTAGTATTCCCGGGAAGAAGGGGTTAGGGGAAATGTTTTTTCACGTTCATTTTCCCTTTCTTCTTTTTCTTTCTTTATACAGTATTTCTTCTTAAGGCGTAATTTATGGTCAAAATAAGGATAAAATGTCAATAATAAAATGAAATATATAAAATAAATAAACATAACGATCTTTTCATATTGTGGTCGTGAGATCCCCCCCCCCCCACTTTAATTACGGATCTACGTCACTGAGTGCAACGCAAGTTCGTCACACGAACCATAGAAATGTATAGTTATCTCGGGATCAGGGTCGACGCATGCGCAGCTAATATTGTATGACGTTCTTAGTGGTAGATTTGTTCGTCGTGCAAATCAAAAACTTCTCATATTAAAAAAGTCGGTATCGACAGTAGAAGGCGTACATGCAGATCAATCAAAGCAAAACAGAGTGCCGTAACCGCTGTTCTCAAACGCTGTCAAACGCTGTTTTGAGTTAGCCAGATGCTAATCAACGTGTGCTAGCCAAAAAGAATTAACACTTGTTGATTTCGGAAGGAACAGAAAATCAAACAAAATGGGAGGAAATCTAGCATTGCCATTCCGAGATCTCCGGAACATTGATCACATTATTACTGTCACAACCGGCGATCGCAAGGGTATGGGTTCCCGTACGGGCACCGATGCTAACGTGTACATTGCCCTCCTCGACGAAGCGGGCAGACGGTCTCAAGATATTCACCTCGACCGCTGGTTCCGGAACGACCTCGAGCGCGGGAACACGGACCTTTTCGAATGCAAGTCGGGCGTGCCGGACTTTGGTCCGGTGTCGCGCCTGGAGATCTGGCGTGACACTTCGGGTCTACTCGATGACTGGTTCTGCGATGTGATCAAGATCGAAAACTACAAATCAAAGGAAACTTACGAGTTTCCAGTTAATAGATGGATACCAGCTGACACGAAATTTTGGCTCACGGAGTATGACATGGTCCTTCCCCAAAACGATGTCCATGTCGAACAGCGACGAGAGGAATTACAGATGAAAAAGAAAGTGTATCAACTCGCCCCTCGCCCAGACCTTCCTATGCCACGGGTAAGTAGACAGACATTGTTTTTGTTTTTGTTGCCATTGTTATTTTTGTTGTTGTTGTTGTCGTCGTCATCATTATTATCATCACCATTATCATCATCATCATCATCATCATCATCATCATCATCATCATCATCATCACCATCATCATCATCATCATTCATCATCATCATTATTACCATCATTGTCATCATCACCAGGCATCATCAACATCGTCATTACCATCATCATCACCATCACTATCACTATCATTACAGACACTCAAAGAACTACATGGGCAATTCCGTGATAGTTAGGTTACGATCATTTATGACTACAACCCTTTTACTCAACATTTGGCTTCTTAATGCATATATGCTTTCATATTATTTCTCTGTTTGGTACTTGACAATTCTCGTAGACTGGCAGCAATACTTCACAAATCAAGCAAAATCATGAGACAGTTTCAGTGGGTAATAATTAAAGAACTTTAATTATGGTTAGTTACGTTACGTAAAGAGGACATGGGAAAAAATGACAAGTTTTTGTCCTCAAATTTCGTCAACACCTGTTTTCCCAACTGAAACAAACTGTGGTATTCATGCTATTTTGTGCATCTTGATAAGTCATTTGAATATATAATTTATGATAAAATTCTTTTCATTTTTAACTACAACATCAAAACAATGGTTAGTTAACGTTACGGTTAGTTACGTTACATTTTGTCCAGCCACACAATTTGCGTTTATTCATGTCTTTTTCAGATTTAGTATGCATATGCGCGGGCTTTATTACTTTCAAAACAATGAGAGAGGCCATTGGCATGGAAAAAACTGCAAAATAAATGATAATTTTTCCTAAAATGAGATTTAGTCCACCAGTCCACATGTGGTATTTCATGTATGGTTCTGATTCTCCTAGAGGTGTGCTGTTGAAGACGTAAAATTAGAGTAGAAATGATGTCCCCCATTGTTTCTTCATGATTCATACCCATTCAAACCATTAAAATGTAATATGATTCGCGATAAGCCAGTTATTTATATATTTGTGATTTGTCCACATAATTCACGGAATTGCCCACATGTATATTACCATCTGCCCCCTCTCCCCCTCTTCTTACGCATCAATGGGCATTCTGGATCAGTTACTCTGCTCAGCAGTGAAGAATATAATTTTTCATTGAAAAGAATTCCGTATTATAATCATAAGTCTCTTTAAGGACATTGTTTGACTTATTGGATGTTTAATTTAAAAGGAGGAAGGATCATACTTTGATGTCTGACCCACGGGTGGTACCAGGGTAAAATCGTAGGGAGCGTGAAAAATCTCGGAGGGGTTTCGAAGTGAAGGTGGAAGGATGTGGGGGTGTGAGGGGAGTAGGGTCCTTGCTATAAAACAAAAATTGAGAAAATGTACGTGAGAATGAGCTCATCACTATTTCAGCTGCGTATGAACTGCGAGACAAATCGAAATATGCAGGTAGTACTATAGGGCAAGTCCAAGCTATTTTGCGGTGGTAACGCGTGGGACATCAGAAGCAAAAACAGGCCCTTTCCCCATGAAACCCCAATCCTTGGGTATATTCTAATAGGTACTAAGGATCTTTACCCACAATAGAAATAATAATTGAAATCACTCACTTCTTGATTAATTTATGTTAATTTATTTATCGGTAACGCGTGGGACCACAAAATTGCAGCTTTTTTTTTTTTACTTTGACTTTATTCTCAAAACTCTCTGAATTTAGAAAGCAAAATAAAATTTGGTTTGTTCCATCTTCTTAAGCATCTAACCAACATATTAAGTACAAACTTTCATGAACATACAACTTCTCGTTTGGTTGCAAGGTCAAGTTTACAAAAGCATGTATGGTAACGCGTGGGACAAGTAACGCGTGGGACAAGTAACGCGTGGGACAATTTATCCCATGCATAATATGCATTGAACATTTATTGGATTTAGCCCAAACTTGGCAGGAATGATCCTTAAAGGGTGGGGATTCAATGGCCCTGGAATAGTACACCTGCCCCCCCCCCCATGGGCCCTGTCCAAAAGAGGTTATTCAAATATCATCTTCTCTATACAGAAATAATTTAGCTATGTCACAGTATTATGTAGATACCTGTATACTGTATGTGATGAATTAATGTTCCTCATGCCAATGCCCAGGGTGGCCCCATCTGGTCCCTGGGGGGGGGGGGGGTCAACAGGTTGGGGCAGGGCCCTATGGGAATAATTCACATTAACATCATTTTCTTTTCAATTGATGGATTTAGACCAAACTTGGTGGGAATGATCCTTATGGGGAGGGGATAGAGGGTTCCTGAAATGGTACACCTGGGCCCCCTGGGGGCCCTAAGGGCAGGGCCCATAAGGGCCCAAACTAGGTAACTTTCTAACCAAAAGCCCATTTGTAATCAAACTTGAATGGTAGATACTTAGCAGGAACCTCAATGTTATTTGGAGGTCAAAGATCACATATGTAGGTCAAAGGTCAACTGAGATCAAATCCTAAAGTATACCTTCAATTTTTCTACTGGGGTTGGTATCAGCCTATTGTAACTAACTTGGATGGTACATGTAGATGCCCTACATGTACATGCATACAGACCGCCATGTTAAATTGGGGTCAAAGGTCAAATACACTGTAAGGTCAAATGTAAACATACTAGGGCAAGACACATTATGGTTATCAATTAACTTTATGGCAAGAGGATGCAAAGTTTTTCAACTGAATCACGTGGCTCCATTGGTGTCTAGATATCAGGCTCAAAAAGCCCAAAAATTGTATAATTTATGTTTTTTCTGTGGGCACCACAGAGAGTTTGCAAGACCTCAGGTGACCTCAGGAAAGTCATTGTAGTCCTTGGTCCATCATGTAAGGTTTTAAAACATATTAAGAAGAACAAGAATGACATTTATATTTTGAAGAATCTTAACAAAAATATGCATTATGTCCCACGCGTCACCACATTGTCCCACGCGTTACCAAAACTAATTAGGCAATTATGTTAATTGCATACATCTGATCAAATTTTTGTGTTATGTATTAGGTATCCCCCAAGGTAAATTGGTACTTTGGAAAATTTCAATCAAATTCAATGATGCATCTGAAAGTAATTAAAACAAATTGTCCTAAAAAAGTAACGCGTGGGACATGCAAGTTTTGGAACGTCCCTCATTTGCATATATAATTAGTTGATGAAATGAAATTTCTTGTGTAGGTAACCCTTCCCTCATACTATATGACCATGTACCTGCTTGGTCATAAATGTTGCTAACAATTGAAATACATTCAAATATGATGTATTCATTAATGTCCCACGCGTTACCACGACTAATTATTTATGCAAATGTATTCATTGATTACTACTAACGGAGTACAGATTTCAACTTTTTTTTTATCAGGTCATGAAAATTTAATGTTTTAGCTTTAAATTGATGCCTAACTCAACTCATTTGCAGTAAGTTGAAAAATTGGCATCTTGGAAATTTGTGAAAGCAAATAGCTTGGACTTGCCCTATATATACCTCAATATTCAGCAACTAGTTTTATGAGTTACTACTAGTCATACTCTGCACACTGGGGGTAATGATTCTTTAGTAGTAGTAGTAGTAGTAGTAGTAGTAGTAGTAGTAGTAGTAGTAGTAGAAGTAGTAGTAGTAGTAGTAGTAGTAGTAGTAGTAGTAGTAGAAGTTGTAGTAGTAGTAGTAGTAGTAGTAGTAGTAGTAGTAGTAGTAGAAGTAGTAGTAGTAGTAGTAGTAGAGTAGAGTAGTAGTAGTAGTAGAAGTAGTAGTAGTAGTAGTAGTAGTAGAGTAGTAGAGTAGTAGTAGTAGTAGTAGTAGTAGTAGTAGTAGTAGTAGTAGTAGTAGTAGTAGTAGTAGTAAGAGTAGTAGTAGTAGTAGTAGTAGTAGTAGAAGTAGTAGTAGTAGTAGCAGAAGTAGTAGTAGTAGTAGTAGAAGTAGTAGTAGTAGTAGTAGTAGTAGTACTAGTAGAAGTAGTAGTAGTAGTAGTAGTAGTAGTAGTAGTAGTAGTAGTAGTAGTAGTAGTATCACTTATACTGCGCTTTTCCCATTAGGCTCAAAGCGCTTACAAATGTATACAACTATGTAATCTTAAAACTACAAACTGCTAAAAAGATGGGATTTTAATGCCTTTTTGAAAATAGGTATTGATGAAGACTGTCTTATTGTAAGTGGCAAATCATTCCAGTATTTCGAAGCTGACACAGTAAAATGTTCTATCACCGGCTAATGTGCGAGTAACTGAATAATGAGACGGAGAGGGTCACTAGCTGACCTAAGTGATCTGGTGGGTGTATATAAATTCAGACAATTGCGTAAGTACTCTGGAGCCTGGTTATTGATGTTCTGTAGTCAAACAAAAGTAGTTTGAAAATTGTTCTCTGTTTCAAGGGAAGCCAGTGTAGTGAGTTCAAGAGTGGTTGAGAAGGATCATGAGAAACTTGTAGAATTAATCGTGCTGCCCAACATTCTTTCGTATGTGTAAACTTGAATATTGCAGTTTGTACAAAGTAAAGGGTTAATGAGTGTTGAATACAAATAGTACAAGCTCTAGCTCCTTTCTTACGATATTCAAATTAAAATGTGATTCAATTTGATGTTCCTGCAATTTCCCCAGACAATGTTTCAACAATTTATATAAGGTAAAAATAGAATATTATTTTGTCAAGAGTGAGAAGAGAATTCTTGTAACAGAATGGTTTCAAGTTATACAAGGTTTAAAACCCTTTCACATGGCAACTTGTAATGAAATAATACACAATTATGCTCAATTCCACGGCGGGACCTGAAAAACATGTCTTTCTTGTCCACAGAAATACCCCCTATTTAATATCATATAGGAATATAGCTTCTAAATTATTATGTTTGTTTGAAAGTGCATGAAATTGGTTTTTGCTAATGTTCAAAGATAACGAATTACGCTTCAACCACGACGTTATTTTATTATGTTTGAGTTTAATCTTAAGTTGAATAGATCATTTAAATTTTAGGGGATAAAAAGTGCCGTCGTCTGCAAACATGATAAAATCGAGGAAGGGTGACAAGATGATGCCATTGATAATGGCATAGAGAAGAAATAACGGGACAAATATGGAACC
>JZLH01S0549957.1:21283-28783 GCA_001188425.1 Eucidaris tribuloides
TTTTTTCCTAATTTGAGAAATGTTGCCTTATTTGATATTTGCACTTACTACACTGACAAAAGGATCTGAAAATATCACACTTCTTTGATTCTATATGAAAAGGGCTATTGGTATTCAAAATAGAAACAATCTAGTATTCGGGCCCAAACGACGAACTGTTTTTAATGTAATGTGAGTCTATACTTAAAATATATGTATGTCTGTACAGTGTGTATGTTTGTAAGATCGTCTATATATCTCCCTGTCTGTATCTTATGTATTTAAGTGATTACGTTTACTATGTGGCACTTTGTGTGATGTTTTCATTATGATTTTGTGAGTATTCTATTTTTGTCTCAGCTACCATTAGTCGGGAATCGGGACAATGGACTTGGCTTTAAGTACATTTTTCTTTTACCCCAATAAGGAAATGATAGAAAAACAAATATAATTGTTATTCATAGACAATGGGTGATTTCAAGTTTGGGGTTGAAATCTGGTGTTAGTGTTGTAACAACACTAACGCCAGCTATAACACCGTACTTGAAGTCAGGCCTGGTGTCGGGGTTGACCTCGAAAATTATGACGTACTTCCGGAAGTTGGTGTTGAAGCTGGTGTTGAATATCGTCTGCTGAACCCAGTACCATGGTTGGTGTTTGTAATTTACGTGTAATTTTCCCATTCATCAACACTAAACCCTAGGGTTTAGGAAATTCGTGATTTCAAGTTCGGTGTTGGTGTTGGTGTTAGTCTTGTGAGTGGTAGAGCTGACATGCTCGTGTGTGCATTTTGGCTATGGAGAAAGCTTCGCTGTGCGACGCAAAACGCTGAAAGAACCTTTTCCCCTTAAAAACTTTCATAATTCGCCTAATTGATATTAAACTTTCACATATGAATAGAGAAAGGTGACTTGCCTTTCAGATTCATACAAGTTTTTTGGCTGGTAGTATTGATTTGGTGTCATTTTTGTAAGATTAGTCAAACAATTTCGGCCATCGGCGTAACTTTCTGCCAACGCCATGAATCGCGCGTGACGTCACTCGGTGTTATGTGATCGATAGTGCAATCGGTATCGTCTGCTCAAACCGAGCTCGGTGTTGGAGCTCGGTTTAGCAGACGATTTTGTTTCCTCAACACTAACACCAACACCAACACCGAACTTGAAATCACCCATTGAGTGATTTCAAGTTTGGATTAGTGTTAGTAGACGGCAAGAGCCGTTAAACCGAACTCCAACACTGCGACTCGGATTAACGGCCACTATCGATTCTGTAATCGATAGCATAACACGAGTGTTAACACAAGCGTGACGTCACATCCCTTGCTCGACGAACACGAAAACCGCGGAAAACCTGAAGAAATGTTGTAATTTCGTTATGAAATTTAAGCAACCGTACTACAAATATAAGACTGTCTGAAAGGCATGTACTTCCCTCTCAATTTCATGTATTTGACTCATTTCATTATGTCTTAGTTCTTTCACAATCTAAAATATTGTAATTTTTCTTGCCGCTTACCGCGCACCATCGCGCTGCCATGCACATTACACATACAACTGCACAACCCAGCTGGGGTAGGCTGAGACAAAAATAACACTAGCACTAACAACGAACTTGAAATGGTGATTTCCTTAATCCCTAGGGTCTAGTGTTAGTGAATGGGACAAACGCTTGTAAATCGCTAAACACCAGCAACCCAGCTCGGTTCAGCAGGCACGATTTTTACAAACACTAATCTCAACACCAACTTCCGGAAGTGCGTCATAATTTCGGGGGTCAACTCGCTAACACGGATCGATTTCAAGTTTCGGATTAACGCTCGTGTTATTGTTAAGATAACACTAACACAAACACTAATCCAAAACTTGAAAATCAACCAATTATGTTTGCCTAAACATACAAATTGACCAGCCGGAGTGTCAAGATTAATATTATTCTGATTTTGTTTTGCATGAGTTATTGTATGTATTGTAAATCACAATTAAAAGAGGAGAAGCGCCAGCAACTAAAGGATAAGCTAAGAAATATATTTTGAGTTCTTGCCAACCAATCAGATTGCACGTGCACTGCAGGGAGCTGACCATGCGTGACCAATGCGTGCCACGCGACGTGTGTTAGCCGCACCGTGGTAATGTATGCTCTGTTTGAATTGAAAAGCTCCTCCCCCTATAGCTGTTTCTGCAAGTTTTGTCTTAGGGTAAAACTTACAAAGACGTAAAATTAACACAAATTAACTAATTTAAAGGGCCTTGGTGAGGGTGAGTATCACACAGTACTCCTTATTTAGACTGTTTTTCTCACCATGTACCATAATTCTCACAATACTCACAATGTCATTTTTATTCTTAACTTATGCCTGTTAGTTGCTGGCGCCTTCTCCCTTTAATTTACTTCCTGTTGTAAATAAGGCATTTTTTTCAGTCGCTGCTTGTAAATTTAATGTTATTTCTTTGTTGTTGTAATTTGTAACTGTATTTATATGCATGTAAACGCAGTGAATTTCCTTTTGGACCAATAAATTGAATTATGAATTATGAATTATGAATTAAGAATTTCTAAGGGACAAAGCTAATTGAGTTATAAAGTAAGGGGAGTGAATGGGCTTACAGCATAAGCATGCTGTGACCGAAATGGTGTGTTATTTTACAGCACTTTCGCATACACGCATAAAAAAAAAAAACAGTGTAGAAAGTATACCAGCATATGGGGATACATTATACCCAAACGCTGTGATATGATAACACAGATTATCAACATTCATCTTCTTACTAAGCCGCAATGCTTCCACACCCATACGAATATAAGGAAACATCATAATGCATTTTATTGACTGTAAAATAAACATCTGTCGCTTCCTGCATGGTGGCAAGTCAAAACAGTAAAACAAAAGTGGCTCATATATTGTGTTTTACTACATGTACTACTACTACTACTACTACTATAGTATATCAATATTCAAATTTAAGGTATAAATATACTGTTATTGGAAATATTGAAACACAACATGAAAACTTTTGAGAAAAGTAACAGCCATGAAGAGATAGGGATTCATTTCTCATAAATCGGGATGCCAGATACGTTACCATGATCAACGTGATCAAAATGCTTGGTGGATCCCAATCTTCAATCCTTCGTTATTACAAGTGTTTTGAATAAGATAGTGTTTAAATTCCCTCTTCATTTTAAGTTGAAATGTTTAAGGTTACAAAAATTAATTTAGAATTATAGGAAAAAATGCAAATCGGTATATAGTTTTTTTTCCAAGAAATTATCAACCCACGTGAGGCACAGAAATGTTGCTAGTTCCCGTATATCTGTTCTCGTGAAATTACAGTGCTTACGGGAACCGGATGAGCCCTGTACAACGTCAGATATTTACTTTATCATAATTTAATTTAGCATACGTATACGCCAATCACAGGATCTATGAAATAATAGCATCATCTGTGCCAGATACGTTACCGTAATTGCCGTTTTATTCTAGACGATATATTTCTAACTGGGTGGCATTGTTTCACTTAGAAACCAGTCAAAATTAATTACATTTTCCAAGTCTGTAATTTCATAAGTGCTGAAGCGGACTTCTCCAAGAAAAATGCAAGAAAAATGTCTAAATTGACCCTCTCTGCCACCCTCACGTTATTCTGGTTGCCAGACGTATTGCATGGACCAGTAAAATAAATATTCCTACTCCTATTGATATTGTACAAATTGTTATTAAAGTCAAAATAATCTTCCTTATATCAACAATTTCCTGAAGGATTTCTCGGTGGTAACTTATCTGGCAGATTGCCTTTTCGCGTCAAAAAGGGCTTGACTTTGGATTTTTTTTTTCTGAAAAATTGGATAGGGTTAAAAGTGTATTAATTTTTGTTTCACATATTAAAAGTACTGAAGGTTACATATTTCAAAAAATGAAATGAATTCGATGAGGTCAGTTTGGAAATTTTTCACTATCCGAATTGGACGCTTTTTCTGAGAATGGACCATCAGTATGTATCATTTATTACCCAAATTTTATGTTGCCAATAAAATTATACCGATTAATATACAAATAAAAAAAAATCACTACGATATTTAATAAACATAGATAGGCCTATGGTAAATATAATTTAAAAAAAAAATGTAATTCTTAAAAAGAGATGTGAAATAAAACTTGGAACTTGAAACTTGAAACTTGAAACCTAAATATTAAGATTAAATATGTTCACCTTTTTTCGCTGCGTGATTTAATGGACTTTCTGTTTAACCCGTTGGAGATGATTTATTCCACTATAACACACATTTTCCATAGACCTCAATACGAGTTAAGTCGTACTTAGTCTCCTACGGGTTAATTTCCTGTTCAGCTGGAATTAACATGGCAAATGGTCGGGTTGAAGAATATTATCCTGTAGGAACACTGATTCGCCTTAGTTTGTACATGCATTTCCTATCTCCGATGCTATAGAACAATTATTGTTTCCAACACTTCCCGTTTCTATACTCATTGATATCAATTGTCTTAATCCTGCTGTAGATCTGTGCTCCGAAGGCTCTCTTCTTTGTCAATAACGACAAGAACTTGATGCCGGTTGCTATCCAGTTGTGGCCAGATCCTGCTGAGGATAACCCGGTAAGAAAATCATAGGTAATTTATAAGCTAACCTGATCCAAAGGCTCGAGCATTGTTAAGTGAGCTTTTAAGATCGCTTTTGCCCGTTGTCCGTCGTTCGTTGTTCGTCGTGCGTCGTGTTCGTTCGTCGTGCGTCGTTCGTCGATCTTCGTGCGCAAACTTTTTAACATTTCCATCTTTGGTAGGAATGGTCTTTAGTGAGAGAGGATTCAAGGGGATTCAAACAAGGGGTTTCAAATTTTGTTACAACAGTACGGTAATCTCAGTTATCGAATAATTAAGCAAAGGTTTCGTATGTTTGTCTGTCTATTGTTCTTGTTCTTGTTTTGTTTGTTTTGTTTTTTATTTGTCGTTGTATTGTACAGTTCCGTTACCTGAGTTTATATTTTTCTTTTGTTAGTTTGTAAAGGCGCTCCAAAACATACAGGTTTAACCTTCTTGGAGAGCCTCGCAAAATTGCAGTAATTAGGTATACATAATATTTAATGTATGACATTTGTATTTTGATTTTTTTAATGCGAAATAAATAAATTGAATTGAATTAAATTGAAAGGTTCTTTGAATAGTAAACCTGACCTTCCTGGGGCCTCAGATGTAGGGTCTGCAATTGGCCAAAACTAGGTGAGGTAATTCTGAAATTTATTACGGGCCACACCGAGTCGGGCCAACCTACAAAATACAGAGTACAGGTATACCTCTACAATGAATACTGATTCTAAGATGACGAATCTTATTATAATTTCGTTTGTAAACTACAACTTAAAACATGGCAGTTGGTCAGGTAGATCACCAGTTTGGGGTTGTCAACATCTGCCAGTAGGGCAAGGGGGACCAGTTACTTTACATTTATTGACGACGTGTTCACGGGTCTGGATTTCCAAGGAGTATGTTTGAAGCTCATTGGGATTTCACCACACGGACAGAGGATAAAGTCTGAGATGCCTCATTTTTTTAATGTTTGAAGCATAGCAGCCTGCACCTTAACGTAGTCTATTCAACTGTACCCATGCAGGGCTTTCTGAGTAGGTTGCAGCCTGGGGTGAGATGACCAAGCTTCTATGAATGGCTAAATGATGAATCTTGAACAAGCGCGACAACAAAACTACTTAGATGGTTTGACAAAGGATATGTGTTTATTTACCTTATTTGCCACAGGTTTTCCTACCGACCGATCCCGAGTACACGTGGTTGCTCGCCAAACTCTTCTTCAACAATGCCGACGCGTCTGTCCACCAATCAGCGACCCACCTCGGTTACACACATTTCCTTATGGAAGCCGTTGCCGTGGCAACGCACCGAAGCCTCTCTCCTTCTCATCCTATCTTCCGACTCATGGCGCCGCATCTTCTTTATCTTATGGCCATCAACGAGTTAGTAACATATACCTTTCAATTAGGGGCGGCGCCAGTGTAAAATCTTAGGGGGATCCTATGGGACACGGCCAAATTTTTCCCCGCGCCAGCCGAAACGAAACTCGCTCAGTGTGTGTGTGGTGGGGGGGGGGGGGGGGGGGGGGGGGGGGCTCGTCGGAAATATTTTCCGCAAGGGAAAATTTTCAGACCAATGGGGGCATTTTTTTTCGAAAACCCCCTGACTTTTATTACTTTCAAAAACAGGGGCGGCTGCCCCCTGCTTCCCCAAGGCGTTGCCTCTGCTTTCAACCTTGACATGAGTAGGTTCGTTCAGAAGTTCGTTATCCTTGACTTCCTTTCTGTAGAAACCAAGCGGGCAAATTGGTTCCAATAGGAAGGCGCGGCATATTGAACCCACATAAACCAAAGGAAAGATTCTCTTGGACTAACAGAAACTCAGAGAAGAGTATGACTTTTTACAGAAATCCTTGGAAAAAATAGATTGTACTCACATAAATCCATTGAATTTATTCAATGGACCAACAGAAACCAAAGGAAAAATATATTGTTTACACAGAAACCCAAAGAAAAATATCATTTTGACCCACAAAGAAAAATCTTTGGACCTGCAGGAAACCCAGGGAAAATTTCGGGTAAAAGGGTAATTTTCAAGGTAATTATTGTACTACGGTGGTATTACCAAAATACACCTATGCCTTTGAAATGATGGAGTAGTTGAAATGATACCAAATGCCAATTAAGCCTTGAATGTTAACAGACATAGTTAAAGAGTTCCACACTAAGCGAAAGGAAAGTGGTAAATCGGCCCAAGTAAAGGAAAAGAAACTTCAAACCTTTAGTATTCTCACTTACAAGAGTATATGTATCCCCAATTTAGAAAATCCGACGCCAATGGAATATTGCGTAATGAAAAAACTCAATCTCCCGTGAATCTAAACTGGAAATATCTATCTGTATGTCAAGATATGGGCACTTGGTGTATGTTGTGTATTTTGTTCGTTTCGAGGATGTCCATTCCTCTACAGTAGGCCTACCTCATCATTTTACTTCAACCCTCAATTTCGATTATGCAGCCGCGGCTTGAGTAAACTGGTCAGCAAGGGAGGCTGGGTGGACCAAACAATGACCATTGGAACGGTTGGAATGTTTGCTATCGTAGACCGAATGTGGAACACGTGGCGACTGGACAAACAAGGCTACCTCCCCAACGACTTGGAAGATAGAGGTGTGGCTGACCCGGAAGTACTTCCCAACTATCACTACCGGGATGACGCCTTGCTGCTACACAAAGCCATTTACGATTACGTCAAGACCATTGTCGATCATTTTTATGGTGAGATTGTAATTTGACCTTCGAGCCACGAGATGAAACGAATAACTTTATTCACATTTCATCAGTATTTCAAAATGATATGTGCAGTATTAGGTGTTCCGGTATTGTAGCATTGTACACGACATTAACGTTTAATGCTCTTCATATAATGGTTTACTCTTTAATTAGGATGAGGACACCTTCGTCCCGTGTTTAGAACC
>JZLH01S0549957.1:62198-82684 GCA_001188425.1 Eucidaris tribuloides
CAGCCATTTTCACAACACCCACTTGATGACGTTCACTGCTAAAGCGTTAGTATTTGTCACGAATAGTAGATCATGCTTTCAAATTTATAACGCGCAATGTCTCAAAACTTATGTCCGAGCCTATGACAACGGCAAACATTCTTAGCATGGCTAGCATTATATGGTCTGACTATACAGCATTGGAGTTTTTCAGCCGTTCGTTTGCCAGTTAGCATTGGCGTTTCAGTGTCCGTTTCTGGTTCAGTGAATGCGTTCCATTGTCAAAACGATCGTTTCACGTCCGACAATATGTTTGTGCATACAACAAAGTTACGTACAGACCATGAAGCGGTTCAAAGGCGATCGTGTGTTAATAAAGTACTGGCAAATTGCGCATTCGTGATACGGAAACTCGTGCTGTTTCCTCTCCCGCATTGCCCGTTTTAGTCCCCGTCAAGTTTGGTGAACCCATGACTGGTGGCCGGTCTTTACCTACCGCGCAATGCAACTGACTATATGATTATTAGGCAGTCCTAGATAATTCAAACATGTATCTACAGCAGACGTTGATAATATTTATTTAGGTCCAAGTCATTTTTTGCTTTTCACTTCAAACTAATCTGCAACAGCAATTTTTTTCACCACAATAGCATTTCTTAGTGTCCCTTAACACCTACTAAAAGTACCCAAAATTTCCTAATAGGGAAAGACTATCTAATTGCATAAATTCGAAAATGCCGCCATGTGGCATTTTTGTTGTCCTATATTGGCACATTGGGAACCACAAAAAGTATTTTTGGTTCTATGTCCATGTTGCTAAGGTCATGAATATGCAATTAAATATGAATATAATCATAATCTTTCAAAACATTCTGACATGCATATTTGGCCATGAAATTTGCATTATAAAGGATTCAAAATTGGCCGCCGGATGTCACCATGTGAAGGCTTATGTGTCTCATAACGTAAACTATACAATCATTATATATGTCTAAAGAAGAGGATTTTGCGGGGTGAAGAAACGCATTGTATGTAACTAATAAGTTCCCAAAGTCGTTGTTATCTACATTGCTACACCTGATTTGCATATAACATGCATAATGAATTACATATTCCAAAGGATGGCTGAGACATCTATCTATTTCTTGACCATATCTTGCG
Organism: Eucidaris tribuloides; assembly: GCA_001188425.1. Taxonomy (NCBI): domain Eukaryota; kingdom Metazoa; phylum Echinodermata; class Echinoidea; order Cidaroida; family Cidaridae; genus Eucidaris; species Eucidaris tribuloides. Next base: position 63,339 of record JZLH01S0549957.1, read on the forward strand.
AAATCAAACCGATTAGAAAGGCAATTTCGGTGCTATACCCATGTTGTTAGTCAAGGAATACCAATTTGTGATTATCATCGTTACTTTTTCAGATATCTAAGATTATACATTTAATTTGTCATAAATTTGCATATAATCAATGCATAAATAGCTTGCATATGGTCTTGCCACTAGCGCCCACTATCTCCGAATATTATATCTAGCATGGTGAACTCGTGTTTTATGTATATTTTCCTGTGCTAAGAATTCTGCTACTAGGAATATAAGACGACTGGACCTTCAGGAATTTGCTACGATAAACGTATGGGAAATGGACGTTCACATCATGTATCACACTTAAACCTGAAGGTTTAGCTTCTTGGTTATGGTAAAACATGATCATTCTTTGCTATTATGTTTTTGAGAGTAAACTTTTTATCTTAACTAATACCCTTAATATTGCTCGCGGTTGAAAACTTTCCATCTTTTGAAAAATCACTCAAAAATGTAAATAAATTCGGTTGGAGAGGGGGACCCGGAGTTTCCGATTGGGTAATGTACATAAATGTTTAGCCGCTAGATCGCTCTGCTTTTAATTTAAACATCATGATTTACTCATTATAAATATTTTTTGTTAGTATGAATGTTGATTTCTGATGTCTTGGGTGACTCAGTAGACAAACTTCTCGTGTACAGAGTTTCACCGAGGAAATTTGTTCGATCACCATGTCGTACTGGGGGACTTTAAGCTCATGTTTCACATTATAGAATTTAAGCTGTAGAACGCTTTGCAAAGGTTCGTTTTTTTTATGAGAAAGAAGAAATGTGTGGGCAATGAATGTTGAAGATGTGTTATCGTTTAGTAACTGTACTGGAAGTGATAAAAAAGTTACAGATAGAGAAATGGGTAAGTGGATATTAAGATTTACGGGAACAGGTCGATGGTAAACATCGTAATATTTCTAAGGCTCTTACGCATTACAAATGGGATGCGGAATGTGGAAGAGGATAGTTCTCTAATGAGTAAGGATAAAGAGGTTAGGAGGGTACTCAGAAGGAGAGAGGTAGTGATAGGAGCAGATTGAAAGTGGGAATTTTCAAGAAAAGGGAAGAGGGAATGAAGGATATAATTGGAAGTTATGTTTCGATAAGAGACACATAAAGAAGGCAGATGGCAGGTGGATCTTTGTGAAAAAAAAATATGAATGCAGTGACAAAACCTTTCTGTAGAAAGATCTGTAAGATCCACAGAGTAGATAGGAGGTGTAGTGAAACACAGTGACTATACAGTTCGGGTGACTTGAGCGAGATTCTCCAGTTTGCAAGATGAATTTGCAGCATAGGTGTAGGCCAGGACACATCGAATGGTGATAATTTGTGTAACAGTGAGCTTTGAATTGGGGAGAACATTAACGGACATTATGGTTGGAAAGGAATGGATTAAAACTATGAGAAGAAACGATTGCGCACGTTCCGGAGGAAGGTTGTGATAAGGAAATGGAAGGGAATGGCATTTGTAAGATAGATCTGTGGATGAAGTGAACTTGTAAAGAGATAAGTTTTTCAGGGTATCATCTGGAAGAAAGGAGGGTCAAGAGACATGATAGATGGCATTGAGGTACGTATGGAGCCGTATAGAGAGTGCGAAGAAAAACGGTGCAATAAGCAGGGAGATGATGAATGTAACAAGGACACTATTCAATGAGTTGAAGATAGCAGGGGGCAAAATGCAAGAGTGAAGGCTATGATTGATTATGTATGTTAAATTTTGACACAAAGGAGGGGAAATACATATGTATTGCATTAGCTAAACAAGTTGGATTTGAGAGCGATGGGAAAGACATGTTGCAGCTGGAGTTTAATAGAGGTTGGATAAACGAGAATGTTGTTGGCTGATTAGAGTGATTTTTCTCAAATATTTTAAGAAAGTGAAAAGGGAAGAAATAGAGATGAAGGGGTGGGGAGCGCGATAGATGCTACAAACAGATTTAATGAGGAAGTACGCACTATAGTTCATGTAATAAAGAAGGTCGAGATCGGCAGCATGAGGCAGACATGAAAAAATGGTATCGTCAAGTTTAAGTCCAAGACAGATATCGAGGGCTTGGAAGTGTTTGAGCGTTACATGGGGCGGGGTTTCTGTGAAGCTGTTTAATGGGATCTTGTGAGGGTGAAAGGGATTCGTGAAGGACCGCATAAAAGCATATTGTTGTCCATCTGAAAGAATAAGAGTGGTGTGCAGAGTTAAAGTAATTAGAGAGAAATACATGGTGAAGAATCATACTCTTTTGGAAAGAGATTGTAGAAGATAGGGTGACAGAGTAAATAGAAGTGCAAATTTGTGAAGGAATGCGTTTCATGGCCAGGTAGACAGCACTGTGGATGCAAATATTGCATCGAGGGATTATTCAGGGCCGACCCCTCGCACGATGGAAATAACTCGAGAGTGAAAAGCAGTCTTGAGAACATAGAGGACAGGGGCAAATAGAGCTGCCATGTCGTGCTTGTGAGATCCTGCGAAAAGGGCATGAGAGTGAGGTCGGCAAAGAAAGGAATTATGGTATATGTTGGGAGAGAGTCAACAGTGGGGGGATAGTGTTTGGTAGATAGTGCAGGATATGTATGAAGAGCACTGTGTGCAGTAGGTGTTTCTATGAATGTTTCAAATCGAGAGTCGCGATTGCAACCGAGTTGTTCAGCTGTTTAATTTGTCCTTGCTATTGCAATTCGGTGATGGAACAGGCTGACAATGAGATGAGAATGGAGAAACTAGTGGGTGTCGGGTGATGGGGCGGAGCGCTCAGAGTGAAGCATGCTTGGCTCGTAAAGTACTGAACCATGGGTAAGGTATGAACCATGGTAGAGGTATGGGACGGTGTACGCGACGTATGGGGTACGGTATGGGTGGAATTTTAGGATGAGGGATCCGGTAATACATGTCTGACTTATGAGACCGAAAAGTAATTATCATACAAATATTTATGATGTTACATTGATAAAACTTGAAAGATAACTTTCTAGCCTTCCATGCTTAACGACAAGGTCATATTCCGAAATTCGCAACCTCAATCGTCAAAGTCGGCGACCTATATTCGTCAACTTTACCGCAAAGTTAATATGACCATGTCCGCCAAATTCCTCATGTGAGCCCCAGACCATACCGACGTACTTCAGGCCACCGTAATTCCTTTGCATCGTTGGTCATGTTTTTGCATCACTCACGACTACCTGCCCACTGCAACTTCAAGCATTTCTATCCGGCTGTTGGATTGTTTGTCGGCGATGAGAAGAGATTCCGTCTCGTTCGCCAGATGATACCAGCTAGTAAATTACATGTAACTGCATGGAATTGGGCCATAACATAATCTCCTCACATTGCTAATTCTTTCGTGCAGTGACAGCTGTCGTCCAATACTATGCTTCTTTATACCGTGAATATGAATTTCCTTAATCCTGATGTGATCTGGTTTCTTCTCTCGCACCGACTCTCTTCTTTGATACAACAAAGACAAAAATCTTGATGCCGTTCCAATCCAGCTGTGGCAAGATCTCCTGCTGACGGATAATCCGGTAAGAAAACCATAGGTAATTCATAAACTCTACATACTGATATGGGTTTTTACTCTATTGGTTCACCCTCAGTTACCAGATGTTTACAAATGACTATTAATATAGAATTAGAAAGCTCACTATATATAAGGAGCAATGGGAGCAATAGGTTACAATTTGTGACATCAATATATTACGTCGATCAGATCGATCATTCTGAAGTAATTTCTCTGTCAGATCCATCAGAATCAGGCAGTACATGATCAAAGCTCAGTTCACAACATTCGTGAGATCTTATCTCGATCATCATCTATCAGTATCACTCCCTATCACAGAGATTGATCCAATCTAGGTGCAGCCATCATTAGTATCATCACAGCGTCAACATTCACAACAACCACTCGATAGGTTTGACGAATGGGAATGTTTAGACCTCTTAAGCCACAGGAGCTAAAACAAAGTGCTCTCTGAATAGCATAGCGTGTATTAATCAGCTTGAACTTTCTTCAACACTGCGACGCGTCTGTCCAATCAGGTTGATCATTCATCTGTTTGCACAATGCGACTTCTGTGTGCGATAGGAATATTTTATTCTATGCGCTTCTGTTTGAGCGACGACATCGTAAGCTCTGCGCGCACCATTCTAATCTATATCTCTCCGTACTCGTGGGGCTCCTATTCTCTTTATGCTTCTGCTATCAACAGTGGTAGCGATACTTTTTCTTAAAGACATGATGTTCCATGTGATATGAGACTGGACCATGAAGTTTAAGGAGTAAAAGAAAGAGCGTTCATTTCCGTTACAACAATTTTAACTAATGAACACATTTAATCGGTGGTTTAGATGAATGTATGTCTCTTTTTCCACCTCACTTGTGGTGTGTAGTCGATATCACAATTACCAACAAACAAGATGAGCGGATGTTATTACATGTATACACGCGGTCTAATAAGGGCCTATGAATCGTTTTTATCTGTCTACTTATAAAACTCATGGGTAAGCTAAATTCAGAACCAGTGAACGAGAGAACGAATCTTATTAATAGATGCCATAAAAGAGTACTAAGCTATAAGCTTTTGGAACTATCATAGCCATAAGAAAATAGACTTTAAGTAGAAGAAGTGATGCGACGACGCCTAACGCTCGGGTAATGCAGAGGAATGGAGATTGGTGCAGAGGCTTCGAGTGAATGACGAATTGCCACGGCAACGGATTCGCTGATGAAGCGGGCAAATGCTGTAAAGTGAGATTGTACTAAGATGAGTGCGTGATTGCGGACAGACGCGTCGGCATTGTTGAGTAAATTTGGACGTGGTGAACGTTGTACTCAGGATCTGTCGGTGGAATACCTGTTCGGAAAGAGGGCAAAGAACCACACATATCCTTTCGTCAATCTTTGTATCTCCTGATATTCCTGTGTTGATTTTGATGTGTACGGCTGTGTAATTAAGGAAGTTATGATAATAATTATTTTGGGATATATAAATATGGAGAGATTTGATCGAGAGGTGATTTGTGCGGGTATACTTAAAAAAATTTGATGAGTTGATTCAATGTCTGGGAGCGATTTTATCGTATCATGACGAGTGATGAGTGATGTGGATGATAGGTAATACGTGAGATGAATTGTTGGGACGATAATTGGTATACAGAGGACTAATGTATTGCTAAATTGTTTTTATTTTATACTTGGATCATCTATTCGCAGTGATAATTTTATGGCTTCAAGATTAAAAGTAGTGACCAGGGTATAAATAAAACGTCTAATCGAGGCATTGTTTTATCTGTAAGTTATATGATGAATTTATATGGCATACCTATGGTTTATTTGTCACTTTACCGACGTATTGTACGGTCTCTCAGCTAGAGATAGCTATCTAGCCACACAGTTACTACTGACTATTCAGTATAGTATCGATGGCGAATACCTCAGGCATCAAGTTCTTAACTGATCTATTCTTTTTTGTGAGCGATAATATGAGAGACCTGTCGAGAGCAGATCGAAACGAATATCTGAGCGTATATTATCATGAACAGAGTGTATCAATGTCTTATAAAGAACCATGAGATAGTTGTACTCACAATAGTCACTATGTTCAGTACACAAGTGATAAAGAGTCAAAAGGTTGCGGAGAGTTCTCTAGTATATTTTGAAACATGCCAATAATCCTGCTAATATTAACATTAAATGTTTTTATTGACGATGAGTTATGATCTGCCTGATGTACGAAAAGGTCACACCGGGCGAATCTCTTCACACCGACAAAAACAATCCAACAGACGGATATAAATCTTTGAAGTTGCAGTGCCAGTAAGTCGGTTAGTGATGGCCAATAAACATCAAGACAAGACAGATATGGCAAAAAGAAATGACATTTGGTCATTTAATTACACATTATCGTGAAAGTACGTCTTTACGCCGTGACTTAAAGTAACTCAATTTGTCTAAGGTAGCAAATTTAAATCACGCCGAGCATGTTACTTATTTACATGATTCATAATATTGACTTGACTTATGCAAACGTAAATTAGGACGCTATTTTCGCCTCGAACTCGAGCCTTAGCGAACTTCATGTCGGCGCAATCATACTGTGATATGACATTGCCATTGTAAAGATAGCTAATAGATATTGCTTTAAATGTTATTTTTCTATAAGTGTTATTCATTAACCCATATCTTATTATTGTAATGCATAATACTTTTTCTGTCTCATAGTGAGCACTTTGTATACCGGTACCCGCATCCTAAATTCCGGGACCATCCCGTACCACGTCGCGGTACCCGACATACGCCTGCTAACCATATTCAACCTACCCATGGTTCCGTACTTGTACCCGCACCCAAGCATGCTTCACTCTGCTCCGCACCCATACCCCGAACCCACTATCCGTTACCGTAGGTCCTTACCTTACAAGGTTGTACCCTAACCTACAATACTTACCCAAATTATACAATGATCCTTTTTTAGAGACAAAAAAAACATATTTCCTTTAGAGTCGTACATGGCTATGTAGGGCTTATGTAATTCGTAAAATATTGCAAGTGAACTTTTCCAGTTTTTCAGCTTTTTATGTTTCAGACACATGTAACCAAAGCAAGATTATGCTTGTGTTTGTAATGGCAATATAATTATAATTGTTGTTCCAATCAAGAGTGAACTTAAATGCTCATAGTTATAGTGTGACAAATAATAGGAACAGTATAGGACTGCCTCTTTCAGCTTGTATGCTCCGTATCCATCCGTACCACACAATACCCGTACCCACAGATTCCGATACTATAACCTTTACCAAGCACCGTACCCATACCCGTAACCCCCATCCGATCCGTAATCCCATGACCCCCACACTAACAAAGTCTGGTAGACTTAAATGTTTTAACACGATGAACTAGCAATAAATGTTGCAGTTGAATCCATCACAGAATTCCATGGACAACTCGGAGCGTCCGCATGCCTCAGATATCACCTGGTGCGGGTGTCCTAACAATAGTTTTAATTTTGGAGTCAAATGACATGACTTATGCTCATTCAGGAGCACTCTTTAATATAATCGTGGGGGGGGCTGGAAGGCACTCGGTTCTGAAGATTTCACTCTTTTACAAGGGCGTAACTGGGGGGTGCAGTGGTGCACGTGGCACCCGCCCCCGCGCAAAGCAAAGCGAGTTCTCCGCCTAGCAAGCCAGAAAAGAATTTTCGCCACCTTTTCTGCTTTGAACGCATCTGATTTCTCAATTTTAGTTCATCATCCCTAAGATGTGTGCACATCCCCACACCAAGTATAGTTCCAACTCCGCGAAGAGTGCACTCCCATGCCAAACAGCCTCGCCCTGTTTTAAGCACTATGATAAGTCATTTGGAGATGTCAGTCAGGGACCTTATTCTTTCGAGACACTATCAACTGATCGAAGACACTTATAGCTGGCGCCAATATAGTCCACATATTTCGTTTAACTCCAATATGTTAAATTGCGCCTTTAACATTGAAAGCTGATATAGGAGAATACGGACGGTAGTCTAAGTGGAAATGAACATACTGCAAGCGTATTCAAGTATGATCAAGATCGAATGGGAACTGATCAAAATTGCTGAGTTGACGGATCTACAATGTTTTTAACCTTTACACCACGTGAAATAGCAGAGATAATTTATGAAATTACCTTTCTGTTATCATTGGAGGCAGATCTTCAGAACTCGTATCTAAATACAAGGCTCCGTTCTTTCGACAGTTCGCAATGTGCATGCCCTCTATTATCCCTTCCAGACTCGTCGTCATGTCACAGCAAAATCTATTTCAAAAGACAAGTGGGGAAAAAAATCAAAATTACACATGTTGATTAACTACAGCCATAATAGTTTTGTCATCCGCAACTGGTTTCGTCAATCTTTCGCGAAAATTCTGTTGTCATCCCAGACATCCAGAAACAACACTCACAACCTACCTGAAAGTATTAAGGGAAAATCAGTGGAAGTTTAATTATCGGAAACATGTAGCAGTTGATACATAACCTTGGCGAAATGCGCGTTCCCCTTCCCCGGCATTTTACATTTGCAGTAATTCTGCACAACTGAAAAGTTTCATAACGAGCAAATTTCTCAGCGAGCATTGAGTAATCAATTAGGTGCATATGCTAGAAACAGAATGCAAAGATTTCGTTTTACAATTTATACCAACTGTACTTATACAATATTCTTAAATTAAGCTGATATAATCTTCATGCACGATATATCACAATGGTAAATGTAGCATGCTTCAAGGAGATGTGCTGCTTTAATATCGATTTCATGCAACGTACAATATAACCTTCTCATTGTGGCTACGATTCACCTCACCGCACACTCACCCACACAATTTGTAAGCAGGCGAAGGCTGTTTCCTCTCCCAAGGAGGGGAAGGCCATTCTACTAGACATTTTTTTTACCAAGCACTCTCGAATTTCGTCAACACATGCAAAACAACTCAAACTATACAAATTGTAATCATTAAATTTTCACAAGGTCACACGATGGAAATGAAATAATATAAAAGGGGGATTCTGTTTGATATTTCCATTTTTCTTTAATTTTCCATATTACGTTTGTCATCATTATACAAATTCAAGTATTTAGATAAAACTGTTTGGGTTAATATTTTGTGGTACCATACATGCAGAGAGTTAGAATAACAATGGATAAATGCATTTTTTTTGTATAATTATGTTGCACAGTTTTATGTAATACACTTTGATACAGTCAATTATTGATATAATATAATATAACAAATTGGAAATAAAGGAAAAATAACAAAACTGATTTTCATATTCTTTATTTTTTTTCTTTTGACGCCATATTCCTTTTCAGTATTAACAGCACAAAAGAAATGGATGTCTCATTCATACATGAGGCAAAAGGAAAGAAGACAAGTGAGCAGTAAATCTTAATATTAATTCATTGGTATATGAAAAAAAAGAAAACATCAAAAATGTACACATGAACCTTCAATATGTGCGTTGCTAAGAAAACACAATTCACGAGTAACCCTAATTATATCAAAATGTTGCTCATAAAAGTTTAGGGCGGAAGTCACCATGTTAATCAAAGTTCGTCACAAATATGTGACAGTGGTGTAGAAGAATAACATGATGCGGAGACACATTGTGCCCGCCTCTTCACCGGGATTTACGGTTAGCAGGTTAACTGATATGTTTTTGACAACATTATAGCATTCTCTAGAACGCAAATGACATTGACACATACCAATAATATATTCACGAAGCTAGAGTGGATTCCAAGCTTAAAAAGCTTTAATTTTTATTAACTAAGGAGAATCACAGCACGAACAACACAGTTTTCTAAATTTCCCTCGAGCCCCATATAATAAAACCAAGAACAAGCTACATAAACTATTGCCTGCACACATTTGACAGTGGCTTGTTTCAGATGAAGTCACAAGTTTGACTACAATATTTTCACAAGCAGATCCTGTGCATATGTTACCTTGAATAGTCAGCCGCTACAGTGAGAGAAGCACTTCAATCATCTAGAACATCGTTACAAATATATCAACGGAACAGTAATCTTCACTACTCTATCTACAATCGATTCTTCACGTCTTCAGTTCGTCGGAAATAACCAGTGCCGTATGTAATGCCGTAGCACCAACTCCTTCAAAAAGAAGTTCAAGCTCTTTTGTTGTCACATTCGTTAACCTTATAGCTGACATTCTTGATATTGTTGGGATTCAATTCCATGCGGATTCAACTGTCAACACGTCGCCGTAGGCGTACGCTTTTTACTAGTATACCCATTTGCACATTCAAACCGAACATGTATCTGTAGCGTTGTATTTTTTTTTTAGGATATAGTGTATAAATTACCAATTACTGTTCATCAAATTACTCATAAGCACTTGATTTTTTAAATGTATAGGTTTTATTTATTATGTACATAAATTGTATGCATGCGTTTGTATCCTATTGAAGAAAAAAAACAATCAGTCATTTCCACATATGCAGAGTCTAGACATAAATTCTGAATAAAATCCCTACGGTGAAAACAGCACCTCGCCTTAACCCTCTTCACTGCTCCGTCTCCAAGAGAATCTTGACCCTTCCCCCCTCCCAACGCACAAACACTTAGAAAAGGTGAAGACGCCCTGGCTCCCGCCCTTTCACCCTCTCAAATGTCAAGCTCTTTCGCAGCATTATGGACTCAGCTCATCGCATCTGCCTTCATACTTTCTTCTTTTAAATTTTGGACCTCAAAACCATGTAAAGCTCGCTTGAGACCTGACCTGTCTTACTTTGCACTTTTTCCATCATTCACTCACTCATCATCATCACATCACACCATCATCATGGCACATCATCATCATCATCATCATTATCACCACCACCACCACCATCATTCATTTCAGTCAGCTCTTTCCATCTTACGAAGGATTACCGAATATCGCGTCATAATAACACTCCCTCCTTCCACTTCTCTTTGTCTCAAGCATCCTCCTCATTCAGACCAACCTTACTGCTTTACTTCTTCACCATATCTTTCCATGTAATCTTTGGTCTCCCTTTTCCTTTTCCCAGTTGAGCACAAAAAAGCAAAACCCAGTTTTGTGCCCACTGAAAACAAACAATCGCATTATACGCCAGTGGCTTCAATCGTGCATGCCTGACCCGGTCACTGCCAGGTTCCTCAATATAGGCCTAAAGCAAGGCACAAAAGACGACCGGGGTTTGGAATGAAAGAGAAGAGCTATTTTCGAGCTGCAACAAACGGATTAAGTTTTTGGGGTAAATCAATGTACATTGTTTATCAAATGCGATCATAGAAAGAGATAAACATCGTATACTTCTTGGAACTTTAACGTTTCAATGCATGTATTTGTATTACCTCAGAAACTTATTCATTTGAAAAGCATTATTGTTGCACTTCATACACATTTTTTTTTTTTCAATTTAGACCCTCGTTCTAGCCTTTTGTGTACATGCTTTGCTTTTTATGAACTTTGCAGTAACCTTATCATACATGCCCGTCCACAGCCACTGGCGAAATCTGATTTATGATCTGAAATTTCATCCGTGATGTAGATTTGTATGATCACGATAGATTGGAAATAAATTTTCATCAAAAATTAACCTTATATTTGCAGAAAGTGTACCTATACAGTGTGTATCAAAAATGGTACAATCGAAAAATTATGTTTTCATTACGCGAAGTTCATGAACACCCTAGCTATGTTGGGTATTTTCATAAAGCCAAAAGACTGTGCAGTTCAGTACAATTTATTTCAATTCATCTGGTTGTTTCAATCCTGAGAGGTGATGGGTTTTCTGCAGTGACGCAAAAACGCTTTTGTCCCACTGTACACTTGTCTTACATGTAGACTTTGTACATTGTTTAAACTATCCTTTGACAACGAAAACATTAAAAAGCGTGAAAATCATCATTAATTGTTAATCACAAACATAATATTTGAAGCATTTTAAAATACTGTTCTATTGTTTCCATTCAAAAGATGAGGCAGTACTTTTTTGAAGGACATGAAATTGTAACACGTGCGGTTCAACACGAAAACAGTGAATATTCTGTCAATATGGTCAAGGGTACGGTCTTCATGGCCTTACAGCAGCGGCCTTAAAGTTCACTCTTGAAGACGTTATATGACATTGTGGAAGCCAATTAAATAAAATCGTCAAACTTTGCTATCTGATATATGAGACAGTGTTTGAATGGATAAACACCCTAAAACACAAAACTTTAGACATTTGTGCTGTCACTCGTATATACAGATAAAAATAGGCACATGAATTATTGTCAGCTGACGGAAATTCGGCAACAGAGTAGTCTATGGGGGTAAACTGGAGTGGTCGCTCAATGATTTCTACCTTTTGTCACTAAAAACATGTGATAATTATTTTCAATGGCATTTTTTTTTAGGGCTTCACTTTTAGACCTTATCACGAGACACTGGTAGCTAGGGAAATCATATAGAATAGATATGTTTTTTTTAACTAAAAACATTGCTGGACGATGCCTTTAACTTATCAACTGTAGTATATTTCATCAAGTCAATGTTTGTGCGAGTTCTTTCATTATTGTTTTCATAATTAAGGTCGTTAATTTGCTTTGATTCTTATTGTTAAGACATTCTGTTTCCACGTGTCAATGCCGATTTTGTTAGTACAAAACGTAACGCAAACGAAATTTTGAGTATCTGCACGAAAGGAGTCATAAGTCTTGATTTACAAAAGTAAATGACATGCGATACAGTGTACTAAAAGTATAATCATTTTGCTTTAACTGACACCAATTACACATACCTTTCGAGAAAATTAACTAGTCGTAAAATAATTTTCTCCCCACTGTACCATTTTCGATACACACTGTACCGGTATAGCGGTCAATGTTTATCTCTTTCTTTCGACGTGTCATTGTTACGGACGTAATTATAGGTAATAGATACAGCACTTCACCATTTTCTGCCAAACGAATAGACAATATATCATCACAACACGAAATAAATACATAAATAAATAAATAAAAGAACAAATAAAATAAATAAATAAATAAATAAATAAATAAATAAAAGAACAAATAAATAAATGAATAAATAAATAAATTAATTAATTAATTAATCAATTAATAAATTAATTAATTAATTAGATAAATTAATTAATTAAATAAATAGGAAAAGATTAAAAAAACAGATACGTACTTTTCTGGTATCTTCGTGCAAAGTCGAATTTGAGTGGGATTGCATCCAACAAGACGTTGATATCCAAAGTCTTTGTCAGACTTCCAGTTCATAATGCCCTTTATAAGAAAAAATAAAAACAAGGGGAAAAATATCTCTGAAACATGACTATATCGCATACCTATACACTCCCGATGGTATCTAGTTTATCCCCATTTCTATGACTATATACAACTGCAACACCCGAAAATATTAATGCAAAAATTTGACGTCGGGCCACTTCGTCGAGTAGCTGGTAATACGACATTGGCTTGCCTTAATTGCCTCTGACTTAAAAACCATTGGCTGAATTCATTTTACAGACTGAAAGAAGGACAACACTTTGATTTCATGTGAAATAAATCACATTAAATGTAGAGTAACTGGCTTCTGGACAAGAATGTTGAAAGATACTCAAGTGAACTCTTGAAATCTATTTTTAGGTTGCATAATGGACTGTAGGGCATTAACCAAATAACGCTCTAGAAAAAAGTTCCGTAGTCTCCAGATTGGTATTGAAAAATAGCATTACAAATTGATTAAGATGAAGTGGCTGATGAGGAAATGCCTTTGTTCTCCAATTTTTACATGCGCATAGATGAGATAATCGACTAATTAGTGAGGCAAATTCCTCAGTGCTATTCGTAGAAGGAATCACCGTCAATAGCGATTTCACACACCCGAACATTACTCGCTAGATTGCTCTTTACAGCTGCTATTAATATTTATGAATGCATGTGACTATGCACATTGGAATGCACTGGAGAAGGTATTCTTTTGAATAAACCTAACAAAAGCCATTCACGTAGTTCTCCATTATTTATAATATGGCTGTGCTCAAATGCGTCACCAAAGTTCCTATTCAGTTTTCAAACACCTGTGGTTTCACAAAAGAATTATGACTGCACTGGTTGTACACGTGAAAATAGCAGAGATAATTTATGAAATTACCTTTCTGTTATAATTGCAGGGGCAGATTCTTTCAAACTCGTAGTCTAATTGATAAACAGTCGTTTCTTGTCGTAGCTTCGTCAATTGTCATGCCGCTCTATTATCATCACTTCAGATCGTCGTCTGTCACAGCTAAATCTATTTCAAGAACAAGGGATGCATTACATGTTGGATTTAACTTAGCAGCCCAAGTATTAGTTTGGTCAATCGCGACAACTGTTTCGTCATCTTCGCGAAAAATTTCTGTGTCCATCCCAGAACATCCAAAAACAAGCATAAACCTACTGAAAGTATTAAGGGACAAATCGTTGAAGTTTAAAATTATCGGAGAACATGTAGGCAGTTTGTACATAACCCCTATGGGAAATGTCGGCAGTCCCCTTCGCCCCGACATTTTAGCATTTTGAGTATTTTGCAAACTGGAAAAGTTTGATAACGAGCAATTTTCAGGGCAATTTATAGATTCCATTAGGTCTATCTAAAACATGATTGGCAAAGATTTTTCAGTTTTACAATTTACGCAAAACTGTTGCTTTACTAAATATTCTTAAAATTAATGATATAATCTTCTATGGCACCAGTAATCAACACAATGTAAAAGTTGTAGGCATGCTTAAGAGATGTACTTGGGCCTTCAATTATAGATTTCTGCAACACATATAACCTTCTCATTGGTCCGCTCACCTCCACCCGGTTCGCCCACTCAACGAACCACACAATTTTGTAAGCAGGCGGAAGGCTGGTTCTCCTCTCCAAGGAGGGGAGGGGGCCATTCTCTAACATTTTTTTTTTACCAAAACACTCTCGAATTGGCACATCATGCAAGGGCACTCAAACTATACAAAATGTAATCATTAAATGTTACAAAGGTCACCAATGGATAATAAAATACATATAAAAAGGGGATGCTTGTTTGATATTTCCGCATTTTTCTTTAATTTTCCATGATTAGTTTGTCATCATTATACAAAACAAGTATTTTTAGATAAAACTGTTTGGGGTTTATATTTTGTGTACCATACATGCAGAAGTAAGAATAACATGGATAAATGCATTGTTTGTATCATTATGTTGCACATTTTTGATAGTAACTACACTTTGATACGTCAATTATTGTCTAATATAATAATTACAAATTGGAAATAAAGGAAAAATAACAAAAACGAATTTTCAACATTCTTTTTATTTTTTTCGTTTGACGCCATAATTATTCTTTGCAGTATTAAAGACAAACAAAAAAATGGATGTCTCATGTCAATTACCATGAGCAAAAGGTATGAAAGAACAAGTGGACAGTAAATCTTCTTATTATTAATTCTGTGTAATCATGAAAAAAAAATGAAACATCAAAAATGGTACCCATGGACGCCTTTCAATATGCGGTTGCTTATGAAAACACCGATTTCACGAGAACCCTAATAATCAAAATGTGCGGCCATAAAGTTAGGGCAGTCGGCGAAGTTTAATGCAAATTTGCGTCTCAAATTGTGTAAAGTGGTGAAGAAAACATTACGGGAGCAACATTGTTGCGCTCTCTTGCGCATTTTAGGGTTAGCAGGTAATGATATGGTTTTAAAACAATTGTGTCTAGAACCAAATGGAATTGACACAATACAATATATAACACGCATAGAGTGATCTACCAAGCTAGAATGGATTTGCCTTTAATTTTCTTTTGTACTTAAGGGAGAATTAAGGCAGCGAACATACCAGTTTTCTATTTCGCCGGCCGTTCGAGCCCCCATAGAAATAATCCCGATTAAAATGCTCACAAATATTTGCTGCCACATATTGAACAGTGGTCGTTTTCAGAATGAGTTCAGTTTGACTAACAATTGATTTTTCGCACAACAGAATCCTTAGCAAAGTTTACTTATTTCTAAGATAGTTTCAAGCCCAAGTAGAGAACTAACGCTCCAATCATGCTGGACACAGTTCTAAATCGTTACAGACATCAACGAAAGTAACTTCCAATATCCTCTACAAATCGATTCTTCACGTCAGTTCTGTTATCGGGAATCAACCACCTGCGTTATGTAATCCGTAATTGCCACCAACTCCTTCAAAAAGTAGTTCAAGCATCTTTTTGTTGTCAAGTTTTTGTTAACTTATACTCACATTTCTGTCGAGTATTGTTATGGATTAACTCCATTGAGGTTATCAAACCTGTCAAGACGGCGGCAGGCTTTTACTGGTATACTGTACCTCCATATTGGCACCTATTCAAATGAATTGTGTGTATAGCGTTGTATTTTTTCAGACATACATTTATAACGTATACTGTACCTAATTCTGGATGAAATATTTATGCACTGACTTATGGCTCGTGAAAATGTATGTTTTATTTTTTTGTACATAAACTGTATGCATTGTTTGTGTCCTAAAAAAAGGAAAAAAAAAAACGATCAGATCTAACAATTTGGCGAGTTATAGTGCATAAATTTCTGAAAAAAAAAAATAAATCGCCTACCGGTGAAAAAAACATCCCCGTTACCCTCTCTGCTCTGTCTCCCAGAGGAGTCTTGACCCCCATCCCCGCCCCCCCCCCTTCCCCAACGCCAACACAACTTAGAACATGACCTATCAACGACGAAGGTCCTGCTTAGAAGAATGCTTTAGACAGCCGTGGCTCGCCGACACTTCCACCCCCGCGTCAAATGTCAACTTGCTTTGGGGCAGAGGCATTATGGCCTCAGCTCACGGCATCTACCTCTAACTCTCTCTTATTCAAAATTTCGGATTCCTGGAGAACGGTAAAATTATTTGGGACCTGACTGTTACTTGCAACTCTTCCATCATCATGCATCATCAAATCATCATGCATCATCATCATCCAATTCCATTCATCTTTTTTCACTCAGTTCTGCATCCTCTTACGAAAGATTACGCGGAGACGCTAGCGCCATGAATAACACTGCCCTCTCCTTCCACTTCTTCTGTCTCGAGCATCCTCCTCGTTCAGAACCACCTACTGGCTTTCAACTTCTTCACAATTATCTCCATGTAATCTTTGGTCTTTCCTTTCCTTTTCCCAGTGGAGCACAAAAAAAAGCAAAAACCCAGTTTGTGGCCCAATGAAAACAGAAACAACGCATATACGCAGTGCTTCAATCGTGCATGCCTGACGCCGGTCGACTTTGCCAGGTTGCCTCAAATATAGGCTAAAGCAAAGCAGCAAAAGACGACCGGGGTCTGGAATGAAAGAGAGAGCTATTTTCGAGTTGCAACAAACGGGTTAAGTTTTGGGGTAAATCAATGTAGTACATTGTTTATCAATGCGATCATAGAAAAGAGATAAACATCGTATACTTCTTGGAACTTTAACGTTTCAATGCTGTATTTGTATACTCAGAAACTTATTCATTTGAAAGCATTATTGTGCACTTCATAAACAGTTTTTTTTTTTCAATTTAGAACCTCGTTCTAGCCTAGCGAAATCTGATTTATGAGGCTGAAATTTCATGCCGTGATGTAGCATTGATGATCAGCATAGATTGGAAATAAATTTTCATCAAAATTACCTATATTTGCAGAATGTACCTATACAGTGTGTATCAAAAATGGTACAATCGAATTATGTTTTCATTACGCGAAGTTCATGAACACCCTAGCTATGTTGGGTATTTTCATAAAGCCAAAAGACGTGGCAGTTCAGTACAATTTATTTCAATTCATAATGTTGTTTCAATCCTGAGAGGTGATGGTTTTCTGGCAGTGACGCAAAAAACGCTTTGTCCACTGTAGCACTTGTCTTACATGTAAGACTTTGTAGGCATTGTTTAAACTATCCTTTGACACGAAAACATTAAAAGCGTGAAAATCATCATTTAATATGTTAATACAAAGCATAATATTTGAAGGCATTTAAAATACTGTTCTATATTTCCATTCAAAGATGAGGCATGTACTTTTGTAACACGTGCGGTCAACACGAAAACAGTGAATATTCGTCAATATGGTGCAGGGTACGGTCTTCATGGCTTACAGCAGCGGCCTTAAAGGTCACAATCTTGAAGACGTTATATTGACATGTGAAAGCCAATAAATAAAATCGTCCAAACTTGGCTATCTCAATCTGATATATTAGACAGTGTTTGAATGGAATAAACAACCCTAAAACACAAAACTTTAGACATTATGTGGGCTGTCACTCGTATCATACAGATAAAAATAGGCACATGAAATTATTGTCAGCTGACGGAAAATTCGGCAACAGAAGTAGTCTATGGGGGTAAACTGGAGTGGTCGGCTCAATGATTTCTACTTTTTACTACAAACATGTGATAATTATTTTCAATGCAATTTTTTAAGGCTTCACTTTAGAACCTTATCAACGAGACACTGGTAGCTAGGGAAATCATATAGAATAGATATGTTTTTTACTGAAAACATTGGCTGGACGATGCCTTTAACTTATCAACTGTAGTATAATTTCATCAAGTCAATGTTTGTGCGGTTCTTTATTATTCTTTTCATAATTACAGGTCGTTACTTTGCTTTGATTCTATTGTTAAGACATTCTGTTTCCACGTGTCAATGCGATTTTTGTTAATACAAAACGTAACGCAAACGAAATTTTGAGTATCTGCATGAAAGGAAGTCATAAGTCTATGATTTACAAAAGTAAATGAGATGCGATGGCAGTGTACTAAAGTATAATCATTCTGCTTTAACTAATACCAACTACACATACCTTTCAGGAAAATAGGTACGTACTAAAATATTTTCTCCCCATTGTATTACTATTTTCGATACACACTGGTACCGGTATAGCGGCCAATGTTTATCTCTTTTCTGTACGACATGTCCATTGTTACGACGTAATTATAGGTAATAGAAACAGCACTGCACCATTTTCTGCAGATCATAGCCATAATATGCATCACAACTACGAAATAAATTTAAGAATAAATAAATAAATAAATAAATAAATAAATAAACAAATAAATAAATAAATATAATAAATAAACAAATAAATAAATAAATAAATAATAATAAAAGTATTAGATTAATAAAACAGATTAGTACTTTCTGGTATCTCGGTGGCAAAGTCGATTGAGTGGGATTGCATCCAACAATGACGTTGATATCCCAAGTCGATTGTCGCGACTTCCAGTTCAATAATCCCTTTATAAGAAAAAAGTTAATCAAGGGTGGAAAATATCTCAGACACATGACTGTCGCATACTTATACACTGCGCGATGCTATCTAAACCTACAGGCAAAAAATAAGTTCGCCCTTTTTGAATTCCATAACATTATTTACGAAATGTTTTGAGGCAGAAACTAATTGGGCAGGAGTGTTTTCTGCACTTAATTGACTAACTTCTGTGTGAAATGTGATTGATGACCGTCCCAGTCATGCATGAGTGAGCACATCGTAAAAGGCAAAAATGTCACTTTTCAAAAGTCACAAGGGTCATTTGAGGCGATTTGTGATGCGGATTTTGACACTCCTGTGTCTGTTGAATGATTAAGCGGGCTATGTATGCTAATCAGCTATCGTTTTGAGCCCCCTAACAATTCTTTGGCACTTTACGCATATTTACGCTTCAGTGGAGCTCAATTAACAATTTCCATCCATCCTGCAATTTTGAAATTGTAAATTCCTTAAGTTTATTGAAAAAATGAAATCGCGATATTTTTCAGCAAA
>JZLH01S0549959.1:0-17473 GCA_001188425.1 Eucidaris tribuloides
AATCAAATTACATCCCCAGAAATTAAATCCAAGATTCAAATTCACATTTTCCGTTAAAATTGTCTTTGATGGAATAACTCCAAAGACAAGAGGTTAGATTACATGTTGCAGTTCAAGAAAACTGTCGAAAAAATATGTCTAATTAATGACGTTTAAACTTTTCCAATAAACTGTTTACAAATCAGTAATACAAACAGACAAATATTTGTTTGGATATATTGAATTACACCTTCAAGTACACACACAAAAACCGTTTCATTCTGTCATAATACTATTTTTTTTTATTTGACTCATCTTTGTATTTCGTTCCATGTCCTTGCATTCATTTCATATTCTAGTTTATAAGACATTTTTCAGCCATTTGGTCATAAAGTAGTTTGTTGAATAAAGAGGGAGGCTTACGAAGATGGAGATTTCTCAATTTCGAACGAAGAGGTGAATGATAAGAAATGTTTTATTAGATTTTACACATTTATCAGGAGTATCCCAGTAAACAGAAATATTATAAAATTACGAAAGGGGTTGGTGTGATAGAATTCAAAGGTGTATATGGGAGTGTTGATCTTGCTTGGGAACCCACTTTGATATTATTGGTTATTTGGTGTCTGAACCACGTTGTAGTTTATTTGTTGTTGCTTCTGTTATGTGTATATTGTACAGTAAATGCATTTATAAGTTATATGTTATATGTAGTTTACAAACTTTTTCTCGTGAACACAAATCAAATCCAAAGTGAAAATGAAAGGCGTCTGTTGTGTCCACAAATAGATAATCGCCATGCATGAATATATAATATCATTTCACTATTAATAGCTGTTGGGTTTCAAATTATTTTCGCATGACAGTAAAATAGTTTACACTGCTACAAGTGGTTTTAAGGTTCTTCAAACGAAATATTGTATTTACTGAGGGGTGGATCAATATATTTTATGTCTTTATTAACAAAGTTACGTTAAGAAACGTATGAATATTTCCTGGCTTGAATAAATTCATCCATGGAGCTTCATACCATTCGTCAGTAACCATTTATTCAAGTTTTGTTAAGATGCAAGAGACAATGGCGCAGTTGGCTTGAGGTAATTTGGCTTACTGCCATGGTTCACGTGGTTTGTTTGGTCGCATTTAGATTTCCGAATTGGCCAAAAAAATATTGCGGTGAGACAGTTGATGTGATGAAGAAATAATTATGGAAGTCTATGCATATGTACAAAGGTGGAGTATTATGCTCCTTGAGACAGGGCGGATCCAGATTTTTAAAATGGGGGGGACCCATGTAACATTTTTAAAGGAGTTTTGCAGTCACTGGACCTATAAATGGAATACGATCCATTTACGAAAATATGTATTCATTTGACTTTTTTAATAAAATAAAAAATAAATAATTACGTTTACTCTCAAAAACCGATATATGCACTAAAACATGAGTATAAAAATGCTGTCCCACAAATAGATATAATCCCATGCCATGAATAAAGTAATATCATGTTCACTATTTAATCAGCTTGTTTCAAATATTTCGCATGACATCAAAATAGTTTACACTGTAACAACGTGTTTAAGTTCTTCTCAAACGAAATATGGTATTTACTGAGGTGCGATCAATATTGATGATTTTATGTTTTATTAACAAGTTACGTTAGAAAACGATGAATATTTTCCTGTTGAATAAATCATCGCATTGGCTTCATATACGCATTCCACGTACATTTATTCAAGTTTTGTTACGAGCCAAAAGGACAATGAGGCAACGTTGGTGAGTGTTAATTGGCTATGCATGGTTCCTGGTTTGTTTTGGTGCATTTGATTTCCGAATTGGCAAAAAGATATTGCGTTAGAGCAGTTGATGTGAGTAAGAAATAATTATGGAAGTCTATGCATATTACAGAGAGTGGAGTTATATGTCCTTGATGAACAGGCGGCGGATTCCAAGATTTTAATATGGGGGACAGCGGAAAACTTTGTAATGAGCGCGAAGCGCGAAGATCCCTTGCAGGTCGGGTTCCAGGGGCCCTGGAAGCTTTACGATTTTTAAACAATCCTTTGGCTCTATATATTTTAAGCGATTTAAAAGCCAAAATGTCACTATTTTTATTCTTTTATGTATTGTTAATACATGTTTGAGCCCAGACTGTCTCTCTGAAATCCCATTGGTCATATTTTGGTGTTCATGTTACATTGTGACTTCAAACTAAAAATATATTGTCAGTTACATATACTAGCTGCTTAACAAATTAAACATTCTAAATGTTTAGAAAGTTTTGCTGCCACTCGGAAGATCATGCATGAATATACATCACCTTGCAAATTTCCACGGCAATGAGTATAAGTAAGCCTAGATATACACCCGCGATCAATACACACAGTAGCATATGAAGACAAATAGCGCAGGGCGAACATCCAGTCAGTCCTAAGCACTCATAGATTTTACTTCTTAAACAGCACTAAATAACACATTTTAAAATACAATTTTTCCAGGACTCACTTAAACCTTTGCAATCGACATTTAGTAGCGTGGCGACTATGTGGATTGTTAGTCTTACATTTGTGAAACTGTGGTCATTTGTAAACTCGTGTCTAAAGTTTGCTCAGACACTTAGCTGGCATAAATGTATGTTTGTGTTAGTTTGCTGCCAGATTTTCCTTTAGCAGAGTCACCTATCACCACCCCACGATCTTCATCGTAATCGATCTTTTTATATATTACCATCATTTCACAATCATTCGTCATCAGTCTTCATTCATTATGATCATAATCATTGATCTTTACTCCACAGCCCTCACCTCTTCCACGCGAAGATTTCATGTACGTCATATGAAAACCATTTTCTCAGTTACTGGATATTTATATTCGTACACGTACTTTAACTTATATAGGCTGGTTGCTCCGCCTATAATATCGCGCCATTCCACACTTTGATATCACAGGCCCGTCCGTTTCCGGAATTGCTAAAAACAATCATTATGCAAGAAAATATTAGTTTAACCATACTGAAAATTTTTTTAAACTGAAGTATTCCCTTCACTTGTTCATTGTTGTGTTATCTGAATTAGAAATATCAGAATCAAATTACATCCCCAGAAAATTAAATCCAAGATTCAATTCAATTTTCCTGTTAAAATTTGTCTTTTGATGGAAATAACTCCAAAGACAAGAGGGTTAGATTACATGTGCAGTTCTAAGCAAAAGCTGATCGAAAAACATAATGTCTAATTAATGACGTTTTAAACTTTTCATAAAGCTGTTTACAAATCAGGTAATACAAACAGGACAAATATTGTTTGGATATCATTTGAATTACAGCCTTCAATGTACACACGAGCCAAAAACCGTTTCATTCTGCTCATAATACATTTTTTGTTTTATTTGACTCTAATCTGTGATTTGCGTTCAGTACGTCTTGTGCTCATTTCATATTCTAGAGTTTATAAGCACATTTTCCAGCCCATTGTGTCCATAAGTGTTTTGTTGAATAGAGAGGAGGCTTACGCACAGAATAGAATAAAGGAAAGAACAAACAGCAGGGAAACAAGGCATATAATAAAAAACGGGTAGAAAGAAAATACAAGAACAAAAGAAGTGAGAGCCGAAGAATGAAAATGAGAATTCATTGAAGAAAGGAATATAGATTTTATTAAGCATTTACACTTTACATCAGGAGTATCCCAGTAAACAGAAATATTATAAAATTACGAAAGGGCGTGGTGTGATAGAATTCAAAGGCTGTATTCATGGGATTGGGTGTTTTATCTGATTTGCATTATGCTATTATTGGTGATATACTCTTTCCCTATCTCTTTATGGTATTAGACAATCATACTTGTGACTTAAAAGATATTATTCATTAGTAGTGCTGGTTCAGTAAATTTATGGGCACGATAGAACCACCCTGTTGTAGTTTATTTGTTGTTGCTTCTGTTATGGTGTGTATATTTAGATAAGAGCAATTTGAGTAAATGCATTTATAGGTTAGTATGTGTATATACTAGACTAGATTTTATGAACAAGAACTGTCATGAACCTTTTTCTCGAGTGAACACAGATTTCACGTTCATCAATCACAAAACGTGAACACAGGCTACGTCATTGAAATTCAAAAATCATGTTATTCACATGTCCATTGTATGCGGGGGCAGACCATCTGTACTTCTTAATGCTCACTTAAACCACCTCCACAAATATCCATCTTAGATAGCAAGCATAATCAGACTTTTACACGTGCTTATTTTCATTTTTTAATTCACAATTAAAGTTCTGTGATGCTCTAGCTTCCTCTTCGAGGACATCCATACTGCTCTAGAGTTAGCAATAAAAACACCAATTTATCCTTGAGTGTAATTCACATACTTGTCTAGTACAACGTGAAAAGTGATTTCTCAACACTCCGAACCCATTTCCGTGATTATAAGATTGGCAAAGACTCTCCACCTTGACCACAGTCTAGAGGCTCAAAAGTAATACACAAAAAACTATACACAATGATACTCCTTCTTAAGAATATACAATATAATTATTACAATGAACTAAAATAGTTACTTCAAAATAAATAAGAGAGTAAATATAAAATTTTAAATAAGTATCTAAAAATGCTAGGAGCTCTTCAGCTCTTGCTGCTGCTTGTGGTCCATTCTCTCTCATCATGTGTTAAAATGACCCTAAAGTATTAAGAGTATTCCAAATTTTACTTCACTTTTCACACTGGGCTCCTGGGTAACTACTATTTCTAAGGATCCTATGCCTAGTACTAAAGTTGTAGGAGTCTGGGGTTCTGATCAGGTGAACTCCAGACTCCAAGACTACAATACATTTTTTTTTTCACATTATATTCTTTTTCTTTATAAGAAACTGATCAGACGAGAAACCTATAAAGTGACTTTGAAAATTATTCAATTAGCTCATCTGAGGAAAATAAGGGTGGATTTGTCATAGTGATGTCTATTTAACAACATTGGACACAGATATTTTCTCATTATTGATGATTATTGAAACCTTCTTGGATCCTTAGCCAACTTAGTAGGATGAAATATAAAATCCATTGATCCCCGACTCAATGGCGTTACAATTATGTTTTGCCATTAGTGTTAGTGTAATTATTATGTTATGTTTAAAGAATTGACGTATACAGTATATATCGATTAGTTTCAGACATTTTATTTTCGATCGTCGCAAGATAGATGTTTGTATGTGGTTGAGTTCGCATGAGTGGTATAGGTAAGTCACCTAAAAGTGAAATAGAGCATCGTGCTCATACTCTCTTTTGGGACACAAACGCCCTGATAAGACATGGTCCAATGAGCATTACCTGTCTTTTAGCTGTTGATAACTATACTGTTGTCCAATGGGAATTATCTGTGTGTGGAGAGTGCTGAAAACTTTCAGTTCGCCCCATCATACAACAGTCCTGTTTAGGCCACCAGTCGCGACCTGATCTGTCGATATCTCTTAATTTATTTTGTGGCGCAGATCTTCACCTCTCCGGAAGTTTAGTTTCGTTTATTAAAAAGGTCCTCAAGTTCAGTGTTGTTTTCGTTCCCCAGCAACATTATTCTTTGTGACCAATTTTGCGCTTCATGTATTGAGACAGTTTTAAGAGTAAAAATATTCATGATATCCCAAAACTAATTGTAATGTAATCTTCTTGGTGGGTGTCCAAGTTAGGCTTGCATCCATAAATTCGAGCCGCGTTTTAATCGTATTTATTAAAATAAAGTTTCTTCACTGTAACAAGTTGTTTTAAAGTTTCTTTCCAAAACGAGTCAATATATTAGACAAACACATCATTACTCATAAAAATTAAGTTTAGTGTATGACCTTTAAGCACTAGAGGTTATCGCTAAGTGCATGATAGAATTTCTTATGTTTTATTAACCCAAAAGTAAACATATGAGCCAAGACTTAAGAAAACGTGAATGTGTGAAATTTTATATAGCCCTTGTCGAGGTTCCGTAGAAATCTAAATTTTCATATCCAGCATTTGAAGTGCGCTTCCTCCAATAAACATGTACTGGCCAGTACCAATTTATTTCAGTTTTTGTAGATGCCAAAAGGGACAATCGAGCAATTGACTTTCGTTTTTCATATGTGACTTTTTTGGTAATGGCTACTGTATGGACGGCCACCAAAAGTCCTTGTATTTTGTTAAGTTTATGCCATTTTTTGTAGTAGATATTAAGGTTCCGCCGTTGTTCAAATTTTATCGCAGCGCATAGATTTATTGCGTAGTTGAGAAGTCAATTCGTTGGATGTTGATTAGACAAATAATCAATTTATCATTTGTAATAGTGTCTTTGACTTAAGCCAACTTATGTGTCCAGAAGAGTTGAGAATCATAACTTCATTTACTTGTCCTTTGAGACCAGGGGGGCGGTAATCTGTACAGAAATTATTATGCTTTAAACAATAACGAAAAATTCATGTAATTTAGAGACGTCAATTGAACTTCTAATGAACTTCCTCATCTGTTTAGTATTTAAGGTGTAGATTCCTGCTGACATACTTTTTTGAGTCATCGTATGTAGTTATCATTGTGGGAATAGGTCCGTGTTGCGGATCCATTATTTTTAAATGGCGTCGGTGAGGATACAGTTTTAAAATACGGGAGTTTTTTTGGCACAAAACTAACCATAAATAATACTAGGAATATATCATATCCAGTTATTACTAAATTTTAACTTTTTACATTTTTGCACTTTTTTGTGAAGTACATATTAAATGTAAATTAATAAATACCCGATTTACTTCATTCAAATAACAACCGGTTATGAGAGCCAACCTAAAATACATGAGTGTAATTATTATATGATGAGGTTTGCCCACTAGCAAGTACCCAATAAATTTCCCATCGAATGCCGGCCTATATGAATGTTTCATAATTTCCTCGCAATGATATCTTGCGACAGATATGACAAATTATTTTCTTCCATTTGACGACCCATTATAGTTAATGATCATTTCAACTTTAATTATATCAAAGATTAGTTGTTTATTTCCATAGTCATTTTTTTGGAGATTTATTATAGGAAATCGAAATGTAGAAGCGTGAAAAATTAAGTATTTACGCACCTCTTTTTAAAGGGCCCAAGGTCATGTTTGTAGATCTCTTTCCTCGGAAATATTTATAGTGTCATTGGTGTTGAGAGCGACGATCCAATATTTGAGCCTATTTTAGTGTCTTTGTATACTCATAAATTCCTATATTGGTCATCCTTTAGTGTATATTGCCCAGGTTTTACGTTTAAGAACAGAGAAGTTCTTGATGATATGATATATTTTCCTGGTGAATAAATTCATCGCGATTGAGGCTTCATACGCATCTCCTCCAGTACCATTTATTCAAGTTTTTTGTTACGATCGCCAAAGGGACAATGGAGCACGTTGGTGAGGGTAATTGGTTACTGCCATGGCTCACTGGTTTGTTATTGTGCAGTTGATTTCCGAATGGCCAAAAAATATTGCGTGTGTAGGTGAGACAGTTTGTGTATGTCAAAGAAAATAATTATGGATATAGTCTACTGCAGTTCAATGAATGTACAAAGTGAGTTCTATGTCCTTGAGACAGGGCGATCCAAGATTTTTAATGGGGACACGAAAACTTTGTAATGAGCGCGAGCGCGAAGTCCTTGCAGGCGGGTTCCAGGGCCTGGGCTTTACGATTTTACAACAATCCTCTTTTGCTTATATATTTTTAAGCGATCTAAAAGCAAAATTCACTATTTTTATTTCTTTTATTGTATTGTTAGACATATCATGTTTGACCAGACTGTGCTCTGAATTCCCATGTCATATTTTTGTTTATGTTTACATTGAGTGGGGTTACTTCAAACTAAAATAATTGTCAGTTCATATTGCTAATTATTTGTTACCTTTAATTTGTGGAAATATTAACATTTGCCTAAAATTTTTTAGAATATAATTCTTGTTCGTTAAAGCACCAATGGGTCATAGATAATGATCTCTGAAAGTGAGTACGATTCTAGCCCCACCTTGCACTCTCCAACATGTAGCAATGGGTGGTTTATTTAATTGTACTAGCTCTCCACCTAATTTGCTCACAATGTGATATTAACCAACCTCTCGGACACGGCAGGGATTACAACTATAAGCTGCATGATATCTATTCAGAATTAGTGTCGAGCGGGCTCCAAATTCAGTTCAGGTCGCATAAAAGAACTTACAACTAGATATTTTGACTATCTGTTTATTAGACCAGATTTATATAATAAAAAGAGATTTATATTAAAAAATAACTATTTATATGTTCAGAGGGACTATTACCTGGTAAAAAAACTCTTTTCACAAGATGACGCGATTTTCATTATGAGAAGGCTCTTTCGAATGACTACTCGGTCGGATTGTATGTGTCTCGACTTTGTGAGTAACAGACGTGTTCATCTGAAATTTGGTGTACTTATCACACTGTGTTTTCTACGACACTCTGACTTGGATTTAATTGTTGTTGGTTTCATTCTGTTTGTCTGAGGCAGATATTTCTTTTATCATGGGTCGACTGACACCAACACGCTCTCTCCCTCGCCACAATCTGGTTCGTCATCGAAATGCTTCTTTATTTAATATAACCAACCTAAATTTCCTGTTACAATCATCGCTTCATCGTTTCTATTTCTAATCGTATACTTAGTTTATGATCTTATAATAATCATTTGATCTTATTCTCTACAGCCCTGCACACACTTCTTGTACCAACAAGACAGATGCCGGAATTTAAACAATGTGAAATTTGTTGAGTATGTGTATATGACCCCATATAATATCTCGAAAAGTGTAGGACTGCTTTCGATCAATAATATATCATAAATACTCACAGTTACTTAACTTTATAGGCTTTGCTCCCTATAAATATCGCATTCCACCTTTGATATCACAGGCCGTCACGTTTCCGGAATTTTAAAACACAATCATTATGCAGAATATTAGTTTACAATACTTGAATTTTTTTAAAACTGAAGTATTCCCTTTCACTTGTCATGTTGTGTTATCTGAATTAGGAATATCGAGAATCAACTTCTGGCTATCTCTTGGACTATCTCTGTGTTGAAATGAACTTATCCTGCATTCATGTTTTGCAAAAGGTGAAAAAGTGTTCACACTCCTGTAAATAATTGCAAATCATTGACCACAGTTGATGGCTCAAAAATTCACCTCAGCATCCTTCTAGAGATATCATTTTCATGAACTAAATGTCTTCAAAAAGATAATTTTATGTTCAAATGCTAGAGCTCTTGTTTGCCTTGTGCATGTTATGTACAGTATAACTAGATAAGGCCTCAAAACTTACCTTCCACACTGTATATATTCAAGCTTTGCATGCAAATGTTAGGAGTCTGGGTTCTGATCAGGTGATCAGCACTCCAGACTACAAATACATTTTTTTTTTCACATTTATATTCTTTTTCTTTATAAGAACTGACAAGAGAACCATAAGACAGAAAATATTGTAATCTGATAGGTTGATTGCAAGAGTAAACATGAAGCATTTTTGATATTATGAATTACCTTTGGACTTACCACAGTAGTGTGTGATTGGAGACAGATTGTAGGTTTAACACACATTTATTTTGATTCAGTATGTTGATGGAATCGCATGTTGTAATTTCACAGCAATGTGCACTCTCTACTACTTTTGCAGACCATGATATCCAATGAGCATTACTGTCTTTTAGTGTTGCACGACTCCAGGATTTTTTTGAAGTCGACTAGTCGCCCATCAAAAGTCGCGACTCTGACTATTTGGCGACTCTCGGCGTTTGGGTCTGTGTGTCCCACGAATAGATAATGCCATGCATGAATATATAATATCAATTTCACTATGTAATAGCTTTGGGGTTTCAAAGATATTTTCGCATGACAGGTAAAAAGTTTACACTGTACAAGTGGTTTTAAGTTCTTCCAAACGAAAATATTGTATTTAGCTGAGGGTGGATCAATATATTTTATGTTTTATTAACAAGTGTACGTTAAGAAAACCGTATGAATATTTCCTCGGTTGAATAAATTCATCCATGGAGCTCATACCATTCGCAAAGTAACGCATTATTCAAGTTTTGTTAGAGTGCCAAAGACAATGGCGCACGTTGCTTGAGGTAAATTTGGCTACTGCATGGTTCACGTGGTTTGTTGGTCGCATTTGATTTCCGAAATTGGCAAATAAAATATTGCGGTGAGAACAGTTGATGTGATGAAGAAATAATTATGGAAGTCTATCATATGTACGAAAGTGAGTATTATGTCCTTTGAACAGGGGCGGATCCAGATTTTTAAAATGGGGGGACCCATGTAACATTTTTTTAAAGGAGTTTTGCATCAGCTGACCATAAGGGAATACATCCATTTACGAAAATATGTATTCATTTGACTTTTTAATAAAATAAAAAATAAATAATTACGTTTACTCTCAAAAACCGTATATATGCACTAAAACAATAGTATATAAAATCGTCCCACAAATAGATAATCCCATGCATGAATAAAGTAATATCATATTCACTATTTAATCAGCTTGTTTCAAATATTTTCGCATGACATAAAATAGTTTACACTGTAACAAGTGTTTACAGTTCTTCCAAACGAAATATGGTATTACGAGGTGCGATCAAATATGATTTTATGTTATAACAAGTTTACGTTAAAAACGATGAATACTTTTCCTGTTGAATAATTCATCGATTGAGCATTCCATATACGCATTCCCGGTACCATTGTTTCAAGTTTGTTAGAGCCAAAAGGACAATGGAGCAACGTTGTGAGTGTTATTTGCGCTAATGCATGTTCCTGGTTTGTTTTGGTGCATGTTGATTTCCGAATTGGCAAAAAGATATTGCGTAGAGCAGTTGATGTGATAAGAAATCAATTATGGAAGTCTATGCATTTACAGAGAGTGGAGTATGAATGTCCTTAGAACAGGCGGCGGATCCAAGATTTTAATATGGGGGACAGTCGGAAAACTTTGTAATGATCGCGAAGCGCGAAATCCCTTGCATCGGGTTCCAGGGGCCCTGGAAGCTTTACGATTTAACAATCCTTTGCTCTATATATTTAAGCGGATTTAAAAAGCAAAAGTCACTATTTTTATTTTTTATGTATGTAATAGCATGTTTGAGCCCAGACTGTCCTCTGAAAGTCCCATGGTCATAATTTTGTTCATGTTACATTGTGACTTCAACTAAAAATATATTGTCAGTTACATATACTAGTCTTACATAATTAAACATTCTAAATTTAGAAAGTTTTGCTGGCCACTGGGCAAGATCATGCATGAATATACATCACTTGAAATTTCCCACTGGCACATGGAGTAAAAATGACTAGATATACACACCCGCGAAATACACACAGTGCATATGCAAGACAATAGGCAGGGCGACATCCAGTCAGTCCTAAGCACTCATCAGATCTTACTTCTTATACAGCACTAAAGATAACACATCTTAAAATACAATTTTCAGGACTCACTTAAACCTAGCAATGACATTTAGAGCGTGGTCGACTATGTGGATTGTAGTCTTACATTTGTGAAACTGTGTCATTGTAGAACTCGTGTCGTAAATTTGCTCAGACACTTGCTGGCATAAATGTAGTTTGTGTTAGTTTTGCTGCAGATTTTCCTTTAGCAAGCACCTATCCACCACCCCACGATACTTCATCGTAATCGATCTTTATAATTACCATCATTCTCACAATCATCGTCATCGTCTCATCATTTATGATCATAATCAATGATCTTTACTCCACAGCCCTACCTCTCCACGCGAAGATTTCATGTACGTCTATGAAAACCATTTTCTCAAAGTTACTGATATTTATACGTACAACGTACTTTAATCTTTATAGGCGGTTGTCCCGCCGTATAAATATCGGCCATTCCACACTTTGATATCACAGGCCCGTCCGTTTCCGGAATTGTAAAAACAATCATTATCAAGACAAATATTAGTTTACCATACTTGAATTTTTTAAACTGAAGTATTCCCTTCATCTTGTTCATTGTTGTTTATCTGAATAGAAATATCCAGAATCAAATACATCCCCAGAAATTAAATCCTAAGATTCAATTCAATTTTCGCGTTAAAATGTCTTTGATAGAATAACTCCAAAGACAAGCAGGTTAGCTTACATGTGCAGTTCAACGAAAAGCTGTCGAAAAACATATGTCTAATTAATCACGTTAAAGCTTTTCCGATAAAAGCTGTTTACAAATCAGAATACAAACACGACAAATATTGTTTGGATATATTTGAATTACAGCCTTCAATGTACGAACACAGGAGCGCAAAAACCGTTTCATTCGTGCTCATAAACAGGTTTTTTGTTTTATTTTGACTCTAATCTGTATTTGCGTCATCGTCCTTGTGCATCATTTCATATTCTAAGTTATAACACATTTTCCAGCCATTTGTCATAAGTGTTTTGTTGAATAGAGAGGAAGGCTTACGAACACAAGAAAAAGTACGACTATAAAAAAAGCGAGGAAAGAACGACAAAAGAGAACAAGCAAAAGAGGAAAACAAGGCATAATAAAAAATAAAAAAACGGGGGGTGAGAAAGAAAAATAACAAAAGAAAACAAAAAAAAGCAAGTGGAGGAGGCCGAATGGAAAAAAAAATTGAAAAAATGAAGAATTTCTCATTCGAAAGCGAAGAGGTGAATGATAAGAAATGTTTATTAGCACTTTACACTTTAATCAGGAGTATGCCCAGTAACAGAAATATTATAAAATACGAAAGGGGTGGTGTGATAGAATTCAAGAGGTGTATATGGGAGTGTAGATCTTGCGTGGGACCACTGTTGATACTTATTGTTATTGTGTGTCTGGAACCACCGTTGTAGTTGTATTTGTTGTTGCTTCTGTTATGTGGATGATTGTACAAGTAAATGCATTTATAAGTTAGAGTTATATGTAGTTTTACAAAACTTTTTCTCAATGAACACAATGCAAATCAAAAGTGAAATGAATGAAATTCAAATGTTACTGCCCATTATGGCGGAGAGCCATTGTACTGTCATAAGCCATAACACTCCATCTGCTGCATATAGACTTTTACACTTATTTCTTTAAATCAACAGTATCTGTGCTCTCTATCCACAACAGAACAACACCCAATCTAGTGAAATCACTTGGCATTACAAACAAATAAGAACGCCATGCAGGACGCCCCCCCAGTCCCACAAAAAAAAAAAAAATAAAATAAATAAATAAATAAAAAAAATAAATAAATAAAATAAATAAATAATAAAAATCCACCTGTTGCCTCAATGTTAAAGCAATT
This sequence comes from Eucidaris tribuloides, assembly GCA_001188425.1. Lineage (NCBI taxonomy): Eukaryota > Metazoa > Echinodermata > Echinoidea > Cidaroida > Cidaridae > Eucidaris > Eucidaris tribuloides. The sequence continues at coordinate 13,282 of JZLH01S0549959.1, forward strand.
AAATACATGGTCCTGGACTGGCATCCCAAGACTTATGTGGCGATGACAAATTGTTCAAGCCAAGGAAAAGTTTATATGTTTTCATGAATAAACTTGTTGATTAAAAATAAAATCATTGATCGACTCAAGGGTTACAATAGTGTTTGCCATTATGTGTTAGTGTAATATTATTATTAACAAACTTGTTTAGCAGGCAGGGGTGAGTGTTTTTGGTCATGGAAAGACCTAAAGAAACGTCGACAAAGTGAAACGGTATAAATTTCTGTGATGATACTGAGTTAAAATCAACCTGTTTAGGCCACAGTCGGCTATTCGATCTATAGTGGCATATACTTAGCATTAGTTTCTTTATAAAAACATCAAGTTCATTTTTTTCTCGTACCATTGGACGGTTTTGGGTTTAGGCAGTTTAGAAAAAAATAGAAAAAAAGTTAAATCTTGGAGTTTGTGCCCAAAATGAGGTTTTAACCATTTTTAAATCCGTCAATATATTAGACAACACTAACATAAAAAATTAAGGTAATAGCCTTACACAATTTGTGCTGAAAATCAAATAACAAGATCGAAACGATTGACTAAAGTCAGTGAACTTTTATTACTTCCTCAGGACGGCTTGACCTTTCTCCATATTACTTAAAGCCTATTTTTAGTATATTTTATAGAAAGGTTGTTGTCCCAAATTTTATCCAGGCTGTATAAACATCTCGATAGACATCTAAATATCTTTATTTGACATCCACTTATGGAAAATCTAACCTACGGTATCTGTACATAGATATTATGCTTTAAACCAATAACGAAAAATATGTTAATTAGAGTCATATGAACTTCTAATGAACCTCCTCATCTTTTTAGTATTTTAAGTGTAGATACTTGCAGGTACCTTTTTTTGTCATCGTGTAGTAATGTGGAAAGTCTTGAGGTGAATCGTTGCAAACAAATGTTTAGAAAAATTTTAACTTTAATCAGGCCAATCTTGTACGAAAACCGAAAATCTAATATTTGATAGTTTGGACTCAAATGAGGGCCTTTAAATTTTCAAGATTTCCTCGCAATGGATATCATTGGAACAGATATGACAAATATCTTCCATTTGACGCCCATATGTGAAAAAACAATAACTCTGTTTGAGATTTATTATAGAAATCATGTAAGGGAAATTATACGATTTTAGGGTCATGAACTTTCAAGTGACATTGTGGAGTGACGCCTGACCTCTGACATACTTTTTTTGTCACCATTTAGTAGTACATTGCGCGAAAGTTCTTTGAATGAAATCGATGCAAAAACTGTCAATGAAGAAGTGTGTGTAATTTTTTACTTGAATTCATCGCCAATTTGGACTATAATTGAAAAAATGTTTAAAATTGAGGGTTTTGACCCAAAATGAAGTGTTTTAAATCTTTCCAAATTTCTCACATGGATCCAATTGGACAGATATTAGTGATATCTTCATCTGGAACGTCCATTATTGAAAAACTATCTATACTGTCTTAAATATAATAGGAAAAGCACTATAAGGAGGAAATAATGTAAATTAGAGGTGCCATTGAACTTTCAAACCTGCCAGTTACGCTTGACCTGCCGCCCATACTTTTTGGTCATCTTTTAGTTATAGTATTAGGAAATTTTGAGCGTGGTAAATCGATTAAAAACCAAATCGTTAGTTTACGTATCAGTTTATTTTAGCCCAAGATTATCGTACCAAAAACTCACCGCGCAAAAAATGTGAAAAATTTTGAGTTTTAGCCCCAAGAAATCGGAAATGGCACTATGACGCACACCACATCACAAGGGATCTCAAATCTTGACGACGATGGGTATACGACCGTATGGAGAATAGGAGAGATAAGAGATCCTAATATCTTCATAGATCACCACATTGACCGAGGAAAAAATTCAAATCTATCTGATTCAGAGAAAATATATATGCAACGCAAAACTCGATACATAGAACTAAGGGTCAAATTATGAGACATTGACCTCTGACGTCACGTTCCACCACCGCATGGCAACGAAGAAATCACTATTCAAATATGTCAAGGATGCTTCTACCCCAAATATCATAACAAACACCTGTCATTTTGTCAAATAAAATCTGGCTATCTCTGGACTACTCTGTGTGAATGAACTTATCCTGACATTGCCATTTGTCAAAAGTAAAAAGTGTTCACATCCTGTAAAAATTCACATCATTTTGGGGACCACCAGTTACGCATCAAAAATTCCCTCAGCATCCTTCTGAGATAGGTCCATTTTACACTGAACAAATGTCTTCAAAAAGAAATATGTCTACAAACACTGCTAGAGCCTCTCGTTGCCTTGTGCCATGTATGTACAGTCAAACTCAACTAAGGCCTCAAAACTTACCTTCCCAACTGTATATATTCAAGCTTTTGCAATGCAAATGTAGAGTCTGGGTTCGATCAGGTGATCAGCACTACCAGACTACACTATACATTTTTTTTCAGCATTACATTCTTTTCTTTATAAAGAAAACGACAAAAGAAGGCACTAAACAGAAAAGCATGTAATCTGATAGGTTAATTGCAAAACAGAAACATGAAGCAATTTTTATTGATATATATACCCTTGGACTAACCCACAGTAGTGTGTCGATTGGAGACAAGATTAGTAGAGATATTTACGACGCACACATTTATTTTGATTCAGTATGTATCGAATCGCATGTTAATTCAGCACAATGTGCACTCTCTAACACCTGTTTTGCAGACATGATGATCCAATGAGCATCTACTGTCTCTTAGTGTTGCACGCACTCCAGGCATTTTTTTTGAAGTCCGACTAGTCGCCCATCGACAAAAGTCGCAGCGAACTCTGATATTTGGCGACGGTCCGGCGTTGGTCTGGGCATGATCAATAGGTAAAAAGAATCATACTAGAGCCTATACAGTTACTGTTCAGTGTCCTCCTTCAATTATTTCAGTTCAACAATCTGAATATATACCCTGTATATATCTCCACTTGAACTGAATTGGCCATGATTTTATATAACAATGAAATGTAAAGACTGTGGTGTTGCTTGTCTTTGATGTTTTCACAGTGACCCAGAGAGTCGACTCTTGCATTCCTAAAGTCGGAGTCATGACTCCTTGAAGATAGTCGCGACTCCGACTTTTGGCGACTTAGTCGTGCAACACTACTATCTTTAATCATGCTTTTTTTTTAACATGGGCTGACACAAAAAATGCTCTTGTGACTGATGAAATCTGTTGAATGTTTGAAATTAAAGTAATGATTTTGAAGAGACATCCCTTGATTTCTGGGTCAGTAATATTGTACAGCTTTATTTTCACACATCATTATGGTTTGTCATATGTGTTCATTGTTTAGTATAGGCCTACTACAATTGTATTTCCCAATATGCTGTATGGTGGTCTTCCAAGAAATGCACCTTCGCATTATCATTCTGTTTATGTGAAATTGTGTCAACATTTTCACAAACCTTAAGTCCCATTGAAATACATGTCCACTTATTCTGGTTGCACGTTTGTAACAATCTATACATTTTTAAAAGTAAAATTTGTTAACTATATGAGTTGATACCTCACAGCTTATGGAAATCAAAGCAGATGTTACCCATTTATTTACTCAAAAGATTCCAAATCTGATAATTTGAAGTGTTACAACATAGAAAACCAATTTGTGCAATGAGGTTTTCACTGCACAGTCATCTTCAATGGGTAAAAGATGTACAAGTAAAATTTAGGTGACATGTGAGAATAATATGTGAAAAAAATATGAACTTTTTCCACTATTAGGTGAAAACAGAAGAAGTAGTTGAGGTATTTTGACACAATGTGGGAATTTGTTAATAATATGATACGCTTAATTGTGTTCCATAGTCGCCATAGGCACAATGCCTTCAATATGAAATAAGTACATTCTTTACTCCTATACATGTAGGTAGTGCTGATATTCTGTTGGCGTTTTATGTGATGTGAAGTAAATTGTACTTTTTCTTTCCTTTTCATGTGATTTGGTTTCCTGTGTATTAACATAATAATTTTGAATTTGTTTCCTAGGTTACAAGAATTCAAGGACATGGGAAGATCACAGCCCCCAACGAAGTGGCCGTCTTGCATCCAGATGGTAAAATCAAAGAAGTCGTAAAAACTAAGAACATATTGATAGCAACGGGGTCAGAGGTCATGCCATTCCCGGGTATAGA